>JARSSU010008105.1:7500-21856 GCA_029619165.1 Eurosta solidaginis
ATCGAGCCTGCATGTCCACTTATGGCTGTACACTAGGGCGGGTCGATTTAAAAATCGCTCATTGATCTGTGAAACTCGTATTCTAGGGATCAAAATAAGAAACTTTGCCGAAGGAACCATACCTCTAAAACGAATTCTGATGTCCCCCCTTTGGGTCGAACTTTTGGGTAGGGGCAATTTCAATTCTACCTGCTGTGTCTTGTTGTGGCTTAAAAAAAACAACACAAGCAATTTTACGATCTGCAATTGTGTCACAGTGATACCTGCATTTTTTAAAACGGTTGAATAAAAAACCCACACAACTATGTTTACGACATGCAAATGTATCACAGTGATGCCTTGGTTTTAAAAGGGGGTTGCAAAAACGCAAATTTCTAATAATTTTTTTAATTTCTTTTCTATTACTAAGTTAAATTCATTTTTTCATTTACATATGTTCTGACTAAATAAATTCTAAAGAGAAAAATAAACTCTTGGATTAGTTATTTTTTTTTGCATAACATTTTGCGTTTATTTTTTCGTGTGCTTCTGTATAATTTGGTATGTTTACGTCTAGGCTAGTGTTTCGGTACCGTTCATCAATTTGGCTCCCCTTTAGGTATGTTTAAATATGGAGCTATTTCCCTATCACCCGCTATCTAGGATGATTGTGAATTTGCGGTGGTTGTTCAACTTGTTGATTTAAGTTCGATGGAAGATTTATTTTGACGATTAATTTCGTGGATGTAATTTGGATTTTTAGTTATTTTATTTGTTAGAAGGTTATTGGTATGATTTATTACGAAAATTGTGTATTAGTTGAATAAGAGACTTTTGAGTAACTTACTTGTTGCGTTGATGTTTATTTATTTTTATATTTTGGGGTTATATTCCCTCCTTTGGATCCGTGTAAATGTTGATTTTATAGGTGTTTATTGTATAGCTGTTATTTTATTTATAATAGGGATTATGATCTTTCTTGAGTTATTACTGACTGAATAATATTGAGGTATGTTATTAGTCTATGTATTGTAGATGTATTTGTTAAAAATATATATGGTTAGGCTTTGGTGTATTTTACCTTGTATGAATTGGTTTTATTTTGTAACCCCTCTCTGATAATAATAATTTAACTAGGAATCTTGTAGATTCAGTTTGGTGATTATAATTTCTTGGAAATTTGAATTGGTTGGTTACCCTTATTGTAACTGCATATTTAATAGGTTGTTTTTGTCTTTTGCAGAATTTTTTTTATTTAGCTTTTTGTGCTTATTAGAATGATCTACTCTTTCTGTTATTGGCACTGACTGGTCTCTTAAGTATAAGAATAAACTATGAAATTCTTGGCCGGTGTATACTGGATATAACTTGGTCTTTAGAGTTTAGTTGAGGTTATCCTCTGTAGGGTTCGTTGGAATCTACGTTGTACGTTTTGGTTTGTGTTGTTAATTAGAATTTCGCTAAACGGGAATAAAATAATGGTTTTTTGTTTTTTTGATTTAGGTATCATTCTTAGTAAATTGTGATTTTTTTTATAATCTTTTTCCACTTTTCTTAATAATGTGTTTAAAGTAGTGTAATTTTTGTTTGATTTAAGGCTAATATTTGACAGGATTGTGTGTTGTTGGCTGTGTGATTCCTTAACTCTGTAGATTTGAATACTTTCTCTGTATCTAGTATAACCTTTGTAGCTTTTGTTTGGGTATTGGAGTTTTGCCTATGAGGTATTGTATTATGTATATGTTTAGGTTAAAACTACTTTTTGTGACGGACGTGTGGATCAACGAATTTTTTAAAGTTAATATATGGGTCTGTGTGGATGTTATAATGAAGAACTGTGGTCTTATGGATAGTGTGATATATGGATGTTTGTGACTTAATTGTCAATTTATGGGATTATTAGAGTATTATGGCTAAGTTGTGTTATCTTAACAAGCTCAATAAGTCTTGATTATAACTTCTTTATAGGGTGGTATTGTTCGGGTAACGATAGAAGTGAACTTGGTTAGTATATCTTCATTTTAATGGAAGTGGTATTCGATGACCTGTCTAATAGCAATGGATAACTTCGTTTTTTATTCCGATTAGTGGGTTAGTAGGCTTGTTTGATTTATTTGTGGGTTTTTTTTGTTTATTCTATTTTTCTTGGGGGTATGTTTTGTTTTTTTACCGACGTTTATTATGATTATTTTATTCAATTTTTTACTGTTAGACTAGTATTAACTGTAGACTTACGTGGTATAATTGTTATGTGTAATCATGGCGTATTAGACTTATTTTTAGTTCTGTAGATTTTTCTTACGGATTAATTGTTTTCTTTAATGTACTAATCTTTTCCTTGTATTTGACTTTATATTTGTCTTTATTTAAAATTGTGGCTGCCTGAAGATTGGAGTATATTAATTTTTGTTGTTGGTAGTAACTATTTTTATTAGTCTATGTTTTTAAAACTTGGTCTTGTCTAGTGTCATAACATTTGCTGTTGTGATGTTGATATTTTTTGTTCTTTTCACTGTGTAATAGTTTGTTTGTTCGCATCGTTTTGTTTAGGTCCCCTGTTTCTTGAGAGTGGATTCTAACTTCGTTTGACTGTGTTTTTGCCTGTTCCTTATGATTTCAAGTCAATAGGTGAAATGATTGATTATATGAGAGAGTGTATTAATGTTTAATAGAATGATTTTTGTTTTACTATAATTTTTTATATTGTAACCGTTTGTGGGTACTATTTGATAAACAGGTATTAATTTATTCTTTTTTACATTGATGTTACTTTATATTGTTAATTGTTTGAATTAGTTTACGGAATATAAATTTAGGACGTAATAGTTACTTTTATGAATAGGGGTTTTTTATTTTTAAGGATTTTTTGTACCCGTTTTAGAAGTAAGAGGATTAGGTTTGGTTTTCTTGTAAAAAGGCACCCGTATTTATATGGTCATCTTTCGTCTTTTTGTTCGAGTATGTGAGAGTATCTTTGGATTAAAGGAAGAGTGTGTTTGCTGATTTTGGTTACTATGGTGCGAGGATTATGTAGTGTTGTAGTTATTTTTTATAATTGATAGTGAGTGATTCTATACTTTACTTTTAAGGCAGCTAATTGTTTGGAAATTTAAAGGTCTGGTTTAAACTAGATTATTTTTGCTTTTTGATATGGTGCAATGTGAATTTCGAAAGTTTAAAAATCCTTGTTTAATGGTTTGTGAACCTATTAACTTTTGTGGTTTTTTTGAAGTAAGTTTCTTCGGTGATTATGCTTATGATGGTAGGTTTTTAGATAAAACTTTCTAGTTTAGTATTGTGGAGTGTATTTGAGTAAGATATTACATGTAGACAGTTTTGATAGTTGGTTCTTATTTTTGAGTTTTTATATTGTTCTGAGGGGGGTGTATTTGTATTTGGATACTTTATTTAGTTTTTAGACAATATCAATTAATCTAAAATGATTTGTTGAGAAATTTGGTTTTTAGTTTAATTTTCTTAATTGGTTGATGTGGATAGGTATTGACTTGAAAAATTTTACTTGACGGATTGTTGCAATTAGATTGTTAACGGTAAACTCGTCGTATATTGTGAAAATTATTTTTCTACGGCTTGGTTGATATCGTTTTTCATTCTTTAAGTTTTATCTTTTATTTTCGAGTGGTGTTATTAATGATTAATCTAGTAAAAAATTCTGTTTAGAATTTGTAACTTTGTTAAATTTTTGGTAAATATTTTTTTGATTTATAACTTTTGATGTTTTTTAAGGTAAAAGAATTAATTGATAATTATTTTTTTATTTGGTATAGTGAAAGAATGTGTGAGTGAATTTTTATTTGTTTCTCTAAGACAGGATAAATTTGTTGTTTCTTTTGGATACTGGGCAGTCTTAGTTGGAATTCAATAATAACAAAGAAAAAAGACAATATTGAAATCTAAGGTTCTTTTTTTCATAACTTCTTTTTTATTTAGTTTTATTAATTATGGATTTAATTATTGTAGATTATTGTTTTTAGACTCGAAGTAAATTTTATTTAGTGTTGGGATAAAACATTGATTGGAGAATTGGGATTTGGTATATATGAAATTAATTTTATTGCGTTAGACTAGTGTGTTCTTTGAAATTGATTAATTTTTATTTATTTATTTTATCTTCTGGGTTGAAAAGAATGTATAACTTTTGTGTATCTTATTATTGGATTTTATGGAGGTTGTAAATTAAATTAGATGTTTGTTTGTGGATTTGTTTCTGCGTTTTTTTGTATTAATTGGGTTGTTTTTCTTTGAGTTTAAAGATAATAAACCATACTTGTAATTACTTTTTACATAATAGTTAGATTTTTGGGTAAGTAGTTTTGAGGTTCGAATAATTGTAATTGGGATTTTGATTTTTGTTTGGTAATTAGTATTGGCTTTTGGTGCTTTACCTAAGTGTGTTTGTTTGGGAGGGTGGATAAATGGTATGTATATTTTCTAGTTGGCAATTTGGATGACTTTGGTTTAACTTTTGAAGTCATTAGTATGGATTATTTGTACCTAAATTAAATAATTATATATATTTTGGTAATATCTTGCTATTGTTTTTTGTTTGCATTAACGTTTGTCGGGTGTTATGTATTACTCTCTGTAATGAGAAAAATAGGTAGTTATTATAGAGTTAGTTAAAATATTATCTTTAAATTCAGTGGTAGATTTGATGGTATGTGTGTTGTCTTACATTTTTGGTTTTCAATATGGCTTATAATAAGAGGCGCGAAGTTTTTAATTTTCATTTCTTCTTATTTTTTTATATTGTAGCATTCTTTGCGAGTTAATTATGCTTAGTGGCGGTAAGGGGTTTTCTGTTGTGTTTTGATTTTGTATACTTTTAAATATCGTTCATTTTTAGTTTTAGAAGTTTACAGAGTAAGTTTGGTATTTTAATAGATTGTCGGTTATTCTAAGTGTTTTGGTGTTGTAGAGTTTTTAAGTACTTAGTGTGTTACAAAAGCTGGATTTAATGTGTGTGGTAGGGTGTTTTTTAATAAATTTAATTCTTTGTTAAATGAGTGTTTTGGATCTGATTTACTATTTGTGCCGGATTTTGATATGTATTATTTTTATGTACTATGTTTGCAATAGGGTTAGTTTAGAAAAAATTGTTGTGGTGAGATAAGTCGTTTACTTGGTTTGGTAATAAGTGTATTTATGTCTATAATGGATTTCATTTATGTGTGTAGGTTGAATTGGTCAGATAAGGATGATTTTTGTTTTATTTATGGGATAATAACTGGTATTAGAGGGTGCTGATTTGTAAACTGTTTATTGAGTTTACTTTTAAGACTTGAGTCAAAGAATGGTTTTTTGGTTTTATGCTTTGCCTAGAATATTGATCATATTGTTGATGTATGGTTTACTGTTCGGGTTTATGTTTTATGATTTGTATAGTGTGTAGGACTTTTGTTACTTATATTGTCTTGTGTTGTGTATGGGGTAAAACTTATTAAGAAATTTTCATTATGGTTATTTTTAAATTCTTTATATTCTTATGTTATTTTTTTTTTTTTTTTGATCAATTTAATTCACTAATTGTTTAGTAATTTGGTTATTTCTTTTTTTTATTATTATTTGGATTTTTTCTATAGTGGTATGGGGGTAGCCGAGGTGTTATTTGTTGGCTGTTTATTAAGTTTTATTTGTTGGTTTTTTGCTAAATTATGGGTTTTATACTTTAATATATTATGTAATAATTTACTTTTTTATTAAATGGTTACCTATTTCTTATTTTATTATGAGGTTTGTATATATGTATATCTGATCTAAAGATAATTTTACTAGTAACTTATGTATCTATCTGTGTTCTACATATAGATGATTACACTGGGATTTTAGTAGGATATTTGATGGATTTGTGTTTTTGTTATGTAGATATAAGGTCAAAGGTTATTTAATATAGGTTATGTGTCTAATTTTGGTTGTTGAGATATTGATAGGTTTACAGGATTACTATGTTCAACATGTTTGTTTGGTGTTTCAAAATTTATTTTGGTGGATGGATATGTTGATTCTTGTTGACTTTAGTAAGGATATTAGTGGGATGGGAGCAAGTATATAGTTACAGGTGCTTTTTTGGGTGTTATTTAAGAGTAGTCTAATTTTAGGTTAATTGTTAGATAGTTACATTCTTTTTAGTTGGTTGGCTTTTTTTCGTGGGTTGAATTTATGAATGGCTTTATCTAAATCTTGTTGTCTATGTAGGTTTTTTTCTTTTTTATTGTGTTTTGATATTAGGATGGGCATAATTTAACTAGTGATAAGTTGAGTGACTGTTATTCTTGTGTGAGGATTTATAGATTGTAAAAAGTTAAAAATTTGGGTAAGGATAAGTAGGATATTATTAAAGATATTAGAGATTAAAGAGTATTACCTTAAAACGAATGGGTGTTGAGGATAATCGTATTATAGGTGTATTTATTTTTGTTGGTATGATGGATAGCAACTTTATTTAAAGAAAACACTGTTTGTTTATTTAGTTGTTTATGATAGTATGAAAAAAGTAATTAGGTGTTTTTACAGGGAGTATATAAATGGTGTGGAGGAGGGTTAGTATAAGGTTTAATTTTTATATTTATGTTTTATTGTGTTGTGGTATTTACCTATAGAGTTGATGTTTGGATTGTTGTTTATGTGTTAAGTATAAGGTTGGTCGGCTGTTATATATTTGAAATATGCCTTTAATAATTGTCATTAGAGAACGGTTTATGGATTTATTTATAGGTTACCAGGGAGAAGATTTTATATTGGAAAAAAGAAAAAAACATAGGAATTTCAAAGTCAAATAAACCCCCTCCCCCCTCCTATGGGATTTTTCAAAATTTGCAAGTTCGACCTAAAGGGTGGGACATCAGAATTCGTTTTAGAGGTATCGTTCCTTCGGCAAAGTTTCTTATTTTGATCCCTAGAATATGATTTTCACAGATCAATGGGCGATTTTTTTGCCTCCCCACAAATCGACCCGGCCTACTGTACACTATATCTATTGGTGTTTGCTCTCTTTCGTATGGCTGCATGAGCATGGCTACAACGCCTACAATGCTGCCCCATCAGTCACTTATACTGGACTTTTGGTAAATTAAGAGCCAGTAATGTGGTAATGGCTTACTTTTGCAACTGCGGTTGTAATTTTGTGATTGAAGATGTGAGAATTTCATAAACCAAGAAGCGTTTGTGTACAAGTGAGTTATTGTATGTATTTTGTTTTGGTAGAAACTATTTTCCTGACATATTTTAACGATCTTAATGTCGGACTCTGGTTCTTATTCTTTCCCCAGCAGTGAACTGACACTTTACCATTGTGATTTTGCAGCGTCTTTCAGGCGGAGGTGGCTGCTATAAATGAGGCCGTTGATCACCTGAGAAATGCTGTTCACGGCAATAATCAATTTTTATTTACTCTGACCGTCAGGCTGCACTAAAAGCGCTTGCATCGGTCACATGTAAGTTCAAGACAGTAGAGAAGTGCCGCAAATCTCTTAACGAGATCGCTGAGCAAACTTCCCTCAGTTTGGTATGGGTGCCTGGACACTCCGATATACCGGGCAATGATATGGCTGATGAAAAATGTAAGAGCGGCACATTCGTTCGGCTTTCGTCGTCCTGGAAGGGATTGAGCATGCCGCTCGCCTACCTGTAAGCTCATTTTGGAAGGGATTTTCCTTAGGGAAGCGGGTGTGCGATGGAGCAATCTTGAATCCTGCTACCACACTAAGCTCGTGTGACCTGAATGGGACGCGAGACGCACGAGACGTCTCCTTCTTCTTGGAAGGGGGTCACATATCTCTGGTGGTTGGACTGGACCGGCCACATAGCATGCTCCCTATAATGATAACTACAGGAACTGCAAAGATAAAGAGGAGATAGAAACAGCTCAAGCATTTTCTGTGGAAGAAATCTCTGGGATCTCCCTTTTTTAACGATCGTTGCGATTTGGCTAAGTTGGAACATAAGAAATTCCGACATTTGCTGACCTGTGGTTTGATTAGGGAGAGATCCACGTGGTATCACAATGGGACCTTTTTGGGCCGAAGCGCACTGGTGCTCGCACCGGTGGCCATTCTAAGCTAACCTAACATAACATTGTGATTGATTTACAGACCTTTTGAAAGTGGTTTTAATGATTCTGAAAAAGTTTGAAGTTTTTAATTAATTAATTTAAATACATCTCTACACCCTAAAAGTAGAGTGAAACCTGTAGAACGCAACTGCTCGCTTTTCGTGACTGCCTCCCATATAACATATGCTGTACAATAA
Source organism: Eurosta solidaginis (assembly GCA_029619165.1). NCBI lineage: Eukaryota > Metazoa > Arthropoda > Insecta > Diptera > Tephritidae > Eurosta > Eurosta solidaginis. The sequence goes on from JARSSU010008105.1 coordinate 15,748, forward strand.
AATTACATGAAGAACACCGTGGCGTATAAGTAACATACAGCCATGTACCCAAAATAAAATTTTGTAATCAACTTCATGTATAACATTTAAGAATTAATGAGCTTAACACAGGTAAATAATAATTTTGATAATAATTGATTTTCAATTATCATTTTTGTTTATTTGGAAAAACTGAAAGGAAGGAAACATTTACACTTACCGACACGATACTATCGTCACACGATTTCGTAATGTTCTCTCCAACAGGTTTCTACGAGGATCGAATCAATCAAATATTCAATATTCAGCCTTAAATCACAATCGCCTAACCATTAGGCTACTGTATTGTATTTGCTTTTTTTGCTAATTTCAGTTTAGCCCCATTATCACACCCCCAACTTTAATCACTGGTAAGATGGGGGAAAACTGATTTATACACAATATTACACATCGAATAGTTGACCAGTGAATAAAATGTTGATATATTAATAAATGCATATGGTTTTGATGAGGTAATACTAGAGTTATCAAATGTGTTGGATGGGGATAAGACAAACAAAAGCTCTCAGACGCTTAAAAATTTCATAAGGATCAATATAATGACACGTTAAATTTTATTATAACTACAAATGAATAAACAATTTTCCACTTCTCCATTATTTTATACCGCTTATAACTGATTACTGAAAGCAAATTGCATGCAACTCAAACCGCTAACCTTGTCACATTATGCAAGCAGGCCAAGGTGCTAAGTTACCACAAAATGCCAAAGCTGCCATCAACACTAGCCGTGAGTGATTTTTGCTTTTATTAGCTGCGTCATATTGGTGTTTCACCAGTTTCATAACGGACAAAGTTGAGTTGAAAAGTTGTCAAATGCGTTTCGTTGTGCAGCTTGCGCTGATGGCTTCACTATGTGAACACGCATGCCATTCATTATTACAGGGTGGTCTAAAATATGTAATAGCATACTTCATTAGAATAATATTGACTACGAAGTGGAAGTGAGAAGCGACACCATAACTTAAATAAAATAATTAAAAAATTTTTTTAAGTTAAACGGTTTTATTGAAAACAATACTTACATGAAGTAATAATAATACGAAAAGCTAGAAAATAATTAGGTAGGTCCTAGGTACTAGTCATCACACTCCCTATCAATCTATGGCGTTGATCAGACAACTAAATAAAAGCTTTGGGCGCGTGAAATTTCTAAAAATATGACTGATTAAGGTTCAGTTAGTTTTACTTATGACTATCAGTAAAAATATGACGCGTCCAACGCTTTTATTTAATTGTCTGATCAACGCCATAGATTGATAAGGAGTGTGATGACTAGTACCTAGGACCTACCTAATTATTTTCTAGCTTTTCGTATTATTATTACTTCATGTAAGTATGGTTTTCAATAAAACCGTTTCACTTAAAAAATTTTTTTAATTATTTTATTTTCAAATTTTTAGTCTTTATTTAATTGCCTATTATTTCTCATTCTATTTAGTTCATTTAGTGACTCATTATTACAAGTACTCTTTCCTGACAATTTGTTACAACCTAAGTCCTCAATACATAATACTTCCAAAGACTTTACTCGACTCTGCGCCACGTATGCTTGTCCCTCCTCCAACTCCAAAATACTTTGATGTCACTTCTACCGGACTGTATGCAATATTTGTTCCAAATATGAGTCAAATCGGGCATCATAGGTCGCTTTCTATTCATGTATCTATGTATTATGTGTTCCAAATATGGGCAAAATCGGACCACAAATATGATTTTTGTGAATATCTCGATCCTTCCGTCACCTAGCGGCAATTTTTTTTGATAGGTCGCTTTCAATTCTTGTATGTATTAAGTGTTCCAGATATGCGCCAAATCGGGCCACAAATACGATATTTGTGAATATCTCGATCCATGCGCCATCTAGCGGCGATTTTCTTTCACAGGTCGATTTCAATTCTTGCATATATTAAGTGTTCCAAATATGAGCCAAATCGGTCCACAAATATGATTTTTGCGAATATCGCGATTCATGCGCCACCTAGCGGCGATTTTTTTCTTATTATTGCATTGTCGTCGGGTTCTGAACTATATTCCAAGTTTCATGCTTGTAGGTTATCGGGAAGTTACTTAAATTTCAATTACAAAATTCGTTTACAACGCCCGTGCAGCCTGTCAAATCAAGCTAAATAAAACCGTTTAAAAAAATACGAAACCATGAACTTAATTTTTTTAGAGCGAAAATATATTGAAAAATTTTTTGAAGTTGTATGCTCTCCAAATTAAAACTGGAAGTATGCATTTTCATAATTTTTCATGATAAGGCATTTTCCAAACAGTGGCAGTGATAGCTTCGAAATATCGTTCAACTTCTAGTACAGCAACCATTATTCCCGCCATCGAAACGTAAATAAATTTAAAAGGATAACTGTAAACCTGAAGTCTTTTAAAAATGCCTTTGCTAAAGAAATATTAAATTCACTTTGCGCACTTTTGTTGCACCCTATACAGGCCTCAAATGTAAGCGGTAATCGATGTCAGAATGCATTAATCAAACTTATTACACTCAGAGAAAAACGACATTCTAAAATCCAGCACCACCGAACTCAATTCAAGCTTTTCATGTTCTTACTTTTTGGTTCTTGAAAAACGACCAGTTCTTAAAAAAACAACCTTGTGCTTGAACTGACACCATTATCTTGAAAAGAGAACGGCTGGTATTAAAATATGAACAAATGTTCTAATAATGAGAATAATGTTCTTAAATTGAGTACAATGTTCTGAAATTAAATTAAAGAAAAAATGAACGGTACAATTCGTTTGCACTACAATGTTAAATAAAACATTTGGCATAAGCTATCAAGCAGTCGTAGTGGCCCAGCAGTTATAATGTTGTGGTTGCGATTGCGTGGCGCGAGTTCGACTACCGTCAAACTCTAAAATTTTTTAAAACATTTTTTAACAATCTAAATGTCTTATTTTTTATTTATGACAAAAAAATTATTATTAATAAAAAATAAATGGGTACCTACTGAAAAAAATACTTTCCCTCCAATTAATGATCAAGCACAAACCGTTCTTGAATTGAGAACGAAAACTGTCAAATCGACCGCAAGACGTTCTCGAAGCGTGAGAACGAAAAATCTTATTTTAAGCAATAATAGTGCTTGAAATGAGCACAGAAGGTTCACACATCAATACCAAACTGGTCATAAAATACGAACGGTGTGCTTGGAAAAAACTGTTCTTGAAACAAGCCCATCGGCCACGAGTTAGGAAACAAATAATAGTTTAAAAAAACTAAGAAACACGCTTCTATAGCTAACCGAACTAAAAAATAGAAAATAGTTTTCAATTAAAAAGAGTTTATATAACAGTAGTAGAAGGTCAAACTATATTTACAGTTAATCACTCAAAATAAAATTATAATAAAATTTAAGTTATTAACAAAATAATTTAATTCACATTAAAAGCGTTGGGTGCATTTGACTTCATTTCATATCGGCGCGCCACCGTGTGTGATGGTAGCGTGCCTCCGCCTACCACACCGTAATGCCCTGGGTTCACACCCCGGGAAAAGCAACATTAAAATTTTAGAAATAAGGTTTTTCAATTAGAAGAAAATTTTTCTAAGCGGGGTCGCCCCTCGGCAGTGTTTGGCAAGCGCTCCGGGTGTATTTCTGCCATGAAAAGCTTTCAGTGAAAACTCATCTGCCTTGCAGATGCCGTTCGGAGTCGGCATACAACATTAGGTCCCGTCCGGCCAATTTGTAGGGAAAATCAAGAGGAGCACGACGCAAATGGAAGAGAAGCTTGGCCTTAGATCTCTTCGGAGGTTATCGCGCCTTACATTTATATATTTTAGGCATCCCACGCTTTTTACTCTGAACTAAATTATTCTGTTAATAACTAAATTAAACTCTTTTTCATTGAAAATTATTTTCTATTTTTTATTTCGGTTAGCTATAAAAGCGTGTTTTTGTTAGTGTTTTTAAAATATTATTTATTTTTAATTTTTTATTTCAAGTATTTTAAAAGTTTTAGTCGAGAGTGATGAAACTTCTAAACGCCAGCGGTCCATGGATCAATACAACCCCACGGCACCGAAAAGGGCCAAGACGCAGGAGGCTGGGCGCGGTCTTTCGCCGAAATTGCCAAGGGTCGGCAGATCATTGGCATTATAGACGATAGCAGCGAAGATGGCAGAATCCCGAAACAACAGTGGAAGTGGATCGAGGCTGCGCTCGCTACAGAGGCCGTTAAGGTTGAAAGACACCCTGGTCCACCGCCATCTCACCGATGAGGTTGTTCCAGGGCAATGTAAAGTTAATTGCCTGTCACGACGCCAGGTGGGTAAACCTCTATAGGGCCGCCGTCACGCTGATGAAGATGGTATATCCGGGCGCGCACCTCAAGGTAGTGGAGGCGCGTGATATCCCCTCACGACCAAGGGATAGAGCCTGGGTTCCAGTGACGCCAACAGACCCAGCTAACATACTGGAGCTGCTCCAGGAGTACAACCCGCCACAGGTATGGAGGTCGATCCGGATAAATCCGAGCTTGTCCTGTTCACGAGGAGGTACAAATTACCAAATCTAACACCGCCAAGAATTGGGGGTACGTTCTTAGCGTTTAGCGATCAAGTCAAGTATTTGGGAGTCATTCTGGATAGGAAGCTATTATGGAGTGACCATATAGTGGAGCGATCCAAGAAGGCAGCAGCAGAGCTGTTCACCTGCAAGAGGGCAATTGGCACTCCTGGGGAGTCTCCACTAAGTTGACCTAGTGGATTTACACAGCCATTGTGCGCCGATTCTTCTTTATGGTGCCTTGGTCTGGTGGCATGCACTAGCTAAAAGTACCTATCTTAAAATGCTTCAAAAGGTGCAACGGAGTTCGGAGCTCTGCATTACCGTGGTTCTCGGCTGCACTCCATATTCCGTTACATACATACATGGATACATAGATACATAGATAGATACAGGCAAGCTAATAAAAGCGTGTAAAAAGGGCTCCAGTATGCTCTTTCGTAGATGTGCCATGCATCCACTTCTATCATTAATAAAGGAGTGCGTTTTTCGCATTATGTGCAAGGTTTCAAATCTATGGCCATTTGGGGTAGTCATAAGTTCAATAGACCTTATATCCGTTAACTTTATGTCACCCCAACATCACATTATTGCATTGTCATCGAGCCTTGATACGTGTACAAAGCTTCAATCAAACTTATGGCCATTCAAAGTGGTACTAAGGCCAATTGACCTTATGGGCGCTGACCTCGTGTCACCACACAATCACATTAATGCATTGTCATCGGGCCTTGATACGTGTGCAAAGTTTTAATCAAACTTATGGCCATTCAAAGTGGTAATAAGGCCAACTGACTTATGGCCGTATACCTTATGTCACCACATCATCACATTAATGCATTGCCATTGAGCCTAGATACGTGTGCAAAGTTTCAATCAAACTTATGGCCATTCAAAGTGGTAATAAGGCCAATTGACCTTATGGACGTTAACCTTATGTGACCACACCATCATATTATTGCATTGTCATCGAGCCTTGATACGTGTGAAAAGTTTCAATCAAACTTATGGCCATTCAAAATGGTAATAAGGCTAATTGACCTTATGGCCGTTTACCTTGTGTCACCACACCATCACATTAATGCATTGTCATCGGTCCTTGATACGTATGCAAAGTTCCAAATTAATCAGACTTCTAGAAACTGTTGAAAATTAAGCTCAAAGATTCCGTTACATACATACATAGATACAGGCCAAGCTAATAAAAGCGTGTTTAAAACGTACTTAACAGATCTTTGTTAACGAATGTTCTTAATTTTGAACTTGTTTCGTTCGTTTTAGAACGATTTTTTCTCTGAGTGTAGGGGTAGCAAGAAAAAAACTTTGAATAGTTACCCTAAATTTGCTTGTTCAGGGAGTTGGTACGTATCTATGTGATATGTGTGTACATATCTCCGACTAAATATAGCCAAGCTATGTACTAGAAAGCAAACTGGCTAAAGTATTGTAGCAAATATTCGGATTCACAATTGCAAATCAGTTAGTGGTTACTTTAAATAAAGAAATTACGATTAACGTTTAAAAAAGTACATACAAGTTAA
>JARSSU010008106.1:0-45485 GCA_029619165.1 Eurosta solidaginis
GAGCCCCAATGTCGGAAAGGGAACAAAAAAAGGACGAGGACGAACGGCTGAAGAAGCCGTAATGTCACTTAACAATAGGGCAGGGAAGGTGGCTACACGTGCCGCAAAGACCATAAATAGTGTCTCCCCTCCCTATCAAAGCCCAAAAGCAAAGACGTCTGAAATGCCTTCAGGTGAATCTTCCCCATGCCAAGGCACCCTCAGACGTCCTAAATTTAAAAAATTGCAGAAGAAGGTCTGCGAATAGCCTTCATCCAGGAGCCCTGGATTCAACACGGATGCCGTAAAAGGCATGAACAGTACTGATGGTAAGTTAATTTATGCCACCAGTTCTCGCCCAAGAGCGGCGATGCTTTTAAGCAACAAACTCATGTTTCTTCCACTTTTACCGTTTATGACGGCTGATCTCGTAGCAGTATGGGCAAAAATTCCAACCCCAAGAGGCGAACAGGAGGCAATCTTGGCCTCTGCCTACTTTCCGGGGGAGGAAGAAACGGCCCCAACAACCGAAACCATAGCCCTCAGCAGAGTGGCACGCCATGGATCCTCTGCTGTGACGCAAATTCCCATCATACAACATGGGGTAGTACGAAACATCAACAACAGGGGTGACTACCTCCTTGAGTTTATCAGTAGTAATAATATAAGCATTATCAATCGGGGCAATGAACCCACCTTTGTAAATGCTATTAGAGGGGAAGTTTTAGTTCTTACTCTGTTCAGCCATAATATGGCCAGCACCGTCACTAACTGGCATGTTTCAGGAGAGGAATCAATGTCGGACCACAAACACATTGTATTCGACATTGGTCGAACATTGGTGGACATTGGAAAACGAACTGGGAGCTTTTCCGTTTTATTATTGAGGAAGCTGGTAACAGCTTACAGCGACCTATAACCACCGTGCAGGAGCTTGAGAAGGAAGCTGAACAGCTCCACACAGACATAAAAACAGCTTTCAATAAAATGTATGCGGCCTTTAACCATATCAAACGCTACGTGTATGGACTGCAAAAGTTCAACAATATATCTCGAAGGAAATCTCGCATTTTGATATGCCAATTTCTGACCATCTTAAAGCCAGAAGCTGTATTTTCCTTTATCGACTAATGCTCACTAAAACGCCCCTATACCTTTATTATAAGCTTAATTTCACAACATCCGTTCGTAAAATGGTATCATCGTACCTATATTTAAATAAGTTTCATCGAATAGACTTTTTCGTAGATGCTATACGTACCTGGAATTCTATTCCCAATTCTATAAGAAATAATTTAAGTGTATGCAACTATAAGAATGTTATCTATAACTATTTCTCAGACGATACTTAATATATAGATTGGCCATGTATAAGGTTAAGATAACGACATAAAAACGTAATAGCTCTATTTTGAATAGGCTTAAGTACATTATATATACTGTAACGAATTTAGAGAAATTCCGCTTATTTGAAACCTTCTGCTAACGTTCGAATCCCTCAACTGTTGAATAAATCACTCCAATATTCTGTATTGAAAAATGGTCTTTATTAGACTACTTTGAGAGTAGTACAATTATACTTCACAATTATACTTCACTTCGCAACTGATAGCGTGTTTAAATAAAACTGATTAGTCATTCCTCAGCTTGCGCTGCTTTTATACTCTCTGTTGCCTCGTCAGCATATTTCACCAAAGGTCTAGACGTTTCACCTTCTATAATCTCCTGCTTGGTACAGGTATATTTTTAGTTTATGCGTTTCTCATAGTAATATGCATGTGTGTGTGTGAGCAACTACTTCGGCTGATGACCACATGTGTGTGTTTGAGAGATCTCTTCGTTGCCCTATATATAAGTGTTGCTAGCTTTAATGTGTACATGTATATACGAGTGACTGCTTCACGTTTTTATTGTTACATGATTATTTACTAACAGCCTAGTGATGTCAATAAACATAAACATGGTAGTAGTTAGGGTATATACATACATAAGTACCCGATAAAATATATGCAACTAAACGATCGAGCACGTTTAGTGCTCGTGCCTTGCGGATGCCAGCTATTAGGAGTGATACAGCTGTAAGATCAAGAAACAGGAAGTGGCAGAAAGCTTCTGGCAGTTGCTAAGAGGACGGACTTATCTTACAAAAAAGGTCCTAGTTTTTGACAGGCTTTTTCAGTTGGGTCGTTAAACAAACTTCTGTTACCACTATTTGAGGTCCTCAGTTTAAAATATTAATATTGATGCAGAAAATGCGTATAAGGATATTGCAAATATATTAAATTTTGAAGATTGTTTTGTAATCCAATATTTGTAATACCAATTGCGTTCCTATTCACTCTTGTCAAATAATTTAAGACAACAAAATATGCGCAGAACTCACAAATTTTATTCATCAATGCCTACGCATTGACACTCATGCACTCAAATTAAGTTGATTCTAATAAGATTCAATCTAAATCTTTGATTGCCCCCGGTTGACATTGAACAAAACTATTCAGCAATAAAATAGATACATACCTGACATAAAAAAATGAAATTCCAAAAATAGTAAAAATAACTCATCTTCGCTCTAAGGGGTACCAGGTACCTAGTCACGTTCTTAGGGACCTTGGCTTCATTATCTCGAATTCAGCATATAAAATATTATTAACAGTATCGCCTTTAATTTGATGTATGACACGGGAAAATAGCTTTAGCCGTTCCGAAGATATGGGTCGCCGAAATCGCCAAACTGCCAAAAAATCGATATTTTCAAAACTTTGAGGCCCCAGCGGCACGGGTTAACATCTTTCAATTGTGCGCAGACTTGAGCAATCTTAAAATCTAACAAAAGCTGTATTTCGTTGCTAATTAGTACAATTAAAACACTAGCTAGCTTACCGAATTGCATGGAAAGCAACAATAAAAAGTAATCGAGTTGAGTTGGCTAAGCGCTTTCAGTAAAAACTGCTTAGGTAATTGTCGACCTGATTGACAGTGTTGTATAGTGTTGCATATTCAAAAATAAGGCACTATTGTGAACGAGCGAATGAAATGAACATGCGAATGTGCAGATAAACAAAAATATCAAAATAACAGCTTGGCGGCAGGGTGACATACATACAAACAAACACACGCATTTCATGTATTTTGTTTTTGTAATTATCTGGTTGAGTGTCAAAAACATACTGCGCTAGAAGTAGAAATGTCAAAGCAGCTAAAAAAAAGTAACTATCTGTATCGTTTTGCCATAATGAAACTGTTTAGCTAGTTGGAGCGTTTTTTTCGAGCTCGCGTAATAAAAAAAACCCCTAAAATGAAACATTTTTGGATGGCGCCCCCAAAAAAAAAGAGACTTTTCTTTTCCTCCCTATGAGAATAAACCAACGTAATGCACATATATATTTATGTAAGTACGGTTTTATGTATTTAGTTATAAACAAGTATGTAGTTAGGTGTATGCATGTAATCTATATGATAGAACGGTCATCAATATGAAACCGGACGCCGTGGCGTATACTCAACACGAGCTTTTGTTTTAGATGCAAAAGAGGGCGTCAACTCGTTAACGTTTACTGCGCTGTGATAGATGAGACCGTTAAATAAAAACACGTACACACATTCGTACGTATGTACATACCTACATATGTTAACATAAAATACATGTCAGAATTTCTTAAATCGATTCATGTCATGTTTAAAATAGTACTACACATTTCGTTCTTAAGATATTTAGATACTGGTTTTACAAAAACTGCAAATTGTTATAGGTGGAATATTTAATTGTGAAAAATAGAAACCAAAAAAAAATCAAACTGACGGGCTAATGTCACCTACATACAAATAATACGTTCCCTATTGTCATGGCGAATTCAGTACCAAGTGCTGTTATCCCAACAGCTGATTGCTTTTTCTTGACTATTTGCCATACAACGCCTTTGTACAACAATACCCGAGGCTTATCCTCGCTTAGATAATTTATTTATTTATTCATTTATTTATTTATTTATAATTAGTCAATGGACTTAAATCCTTACAGACTATAATACAAACTAAAATTAAAATATAGTTATAATACATGCTACTTAGCAGATTTTAAAATATTTAACAGTTTCGCTTTTGGAGCAGAAAAGTCTAGAGTTACAGCAGTACTGATAGAGTTAAACTCACGGAGAGCACGAGCAATGGGAACATTACTGGAATAGTGGGTTTTAAAATTGTCACAATAAAATCGATAAAAACTGCGAAGACACCTCCGAGGAATATTAAATGGAATTCTATCTAATAAATATGGACAGTCAACGGACCCATTGATAATATCATACGTAAATGACAAGCAGAGTATTGATCGGCGATTTTCTAAAGACTTAAGGCTTAAAAGCAGAAGTCGCGCAGAGTAGGCAGGTATAGGATCAGAGAAGTTTAAAGGGCGAAGGGCATATTTGAAAAAATTTTTTGTATTCTTTCAATTCTGGTAATAGCAGTTTGACTAATTGGTCTCCAAATATCTATTGCGATGAATAGTGGACACACACCATTTGTAGAGGTGATACATAGACACATATTTCAGTTCCATGTGAGTATAATACGTATTGAAATTTATAAAAAATAAATAAATGTAAAGCGCGATAACCTCCGAAGAGATCTAAGGCCGAGCTTCTCTTCCAATTTGCGTCGTGCTCCTCTTGATTTTCCCTACAAATTGGCCGGACGGGACCTACATGTTTTATGCCGACTCCGAACGGCATTTGCAAGGTAGATGAGTTTTCACTGAGAGCTTTTCATGGCGGAAATACACCCAGAGCGCTCGCCAAACACTGCCGAGGGGCGACCCCGCTTAGAAAAATTTCCGCCTAATTGAAAAACCTTATTTCTAAAATTTTGATGTTGCTTTGCCCGGGGTGCGAACCCAGGGCATACGGTGTGATAGGCGGAGCACGCTACCATCACACCACGGTGGAATTTAGGAGCATTAATTTTATGCGCAGAAATTTCAGAAGAGTAGATAAAGTTTAACGCTTAGCAGTCCATACATATAAAGTTTAAGCGTAAAGTTAGATAGATGTAAAAAAAAACACAGCTAATGTGTCAGTTAATCGAAGTCAGTGAAAATTTTCTTTTGAACAAGGTGCTAGCAAAGCAAATTCAACCAATTCGCCGTGCAAAAGAATGTCAAGTCTAAAGAAAATTTTCATTGATTCCTATTAACTGACATATTGGAGTACAAGGCGTTGTATGGAAAATAATCAAGAAGAAGCAATCAGCTGTTCGGATAACAACACCTAGTACTGAATTCGCCTTGACCTTGAAAAAAAATGTGTCAGTTAATCGAAATCAATGAACATTTTCTTTTGACTTGACATTCTTCTGCACGGCGAATTGTGCAGACTATCGATAAATTAAATGTTTTTTTTTGTAGTTTTCCAGGCGAAATAAAAAGCTCAATTAATAATAACCAATGAGCGACTTTTATAATTGAGGAGATGGGCGCAAAAAGGAATCAAGGGCCGAAGATCCGTTTTTGTGTAAAACAGCGCAATAGGAATAGGTCCAGTTTTATACCCACACTAAATATTTTTTGTATATATCTGACAGACTTTGCAACATAGCAGAATGTAAAGTTCTGTGCTAGGTTTTACAAAAAAAAAGTTTAGTTACTCACACTCTACCACAGTGTGCCTCCCCATATAAGCTATGTAAATGTCTCCCGATTTCGCTGAAATTTTTATTTGACCTTTTTTACATAGAAAATGGTGCATATAAAAATTTCATTCACGTACCACTGTTTGTTTTATGTTATATGCAAAAAGGTCAAATCTATACCCAATTTATTTCATTTTTGGCGAAAATTGTGAAAAATCGATTTTGTCGACGTATTTACATATATGAAAGATGTATAAAAGAAAAAAGATCCCCTTTTGCACGCAACTCGTCAATTATAGCATTTCATGCTTTTGACATACATATGTCAGCAGAAAATGCATTAAGCCTCATTATCATACTCTTAGACTCCCTCCCTTTTCTGTAGGGCTACCTATTAAAACGTAAATAGGTCTTTGGTTTAGTTGGAGTACGGCTGGGTGCTACTTGAGATCTAGGGCTTCTTTTGCGCGTGTGATCCCGATTGATGAAAAGTACGGGTCTCGCGTATCTTGGCCACTTCATCCCTCCTTGGTTGTAAAGAGAAGTGTTCTTATTCGAAGAAGATATGACGTACGTTGTCTATATTTCCGCAGTACAGGCGGTACGGTGTTTCAACCTTCCCGACTCCGGTTCATAATTGGCTTTAGTAGAAGTGGACCGCTTCAACCATGGGTTTAGTTGGGGAACTAACTTGTGGTCTAATTCCCTGAAGCACCTGCTGCAATATATCCACTGCTAAAACGGTATATCTCAGAAGATATTTTAAAATCGCCCAATCTAACAATTTGTTTCAAAAGCGTCCTACCTGAGCAAAAAATCAATCTATTTTGACGTAAAATATGGCGTTTATGAAAAGAGTTTAGAGATAGAGCGTTTTCAAACTAGCCGCCGAGATAGGGTGATAATCTATTGAGCCGTCGACACCTACTTGCTTCTGCACCGATGTCATACATTATTTTTTTCTTTCCTTTGTGTGAAGATATACCGGTATGGTTTCCGAAAGAATCACGGTAGCATCTGTGAAAACCGTTTGGTGAGCTAAAGCAATTGTAAGCGACCATCAGCGTTGCATCGTTCCTGCCCATTAAAAAAGTAAAAAGTTTTAGGCTGGTGCTTACCATTAATTGACCTCAGTTGGCTACTTAGACACATCTCCAAAATAATTGCGTATCAGATTGCAGTATACGACCTTTTAGTTATCTTACCATCTTAAAGCCCCGTCACATAAACAGTTTTTGATATAGATGCGTTTTACGAATCTTATACATTAAGAGTAGATTGCATGTATTATTACGGAGAATGGCAGATCGATCGACGCTGGCACCATCTGACATGAAAAAGTAACCAACTTCCAACTCTTGTTTGCTTGCTTTGGCTAAGAGGGCCTTGTTGGTCATCATGTCAGGCATGCTTAACCAACGAACGATATCATTCCGTTACTATAATTAACGTTATAACAGAAACAAAGTCATTCGTTTCGTTTATTACGTAGAACGTCAAATTACGATTGATTTTGTTTCGTTTTCTGCCATACAAACGAAATGGAATCGTTTATTTTGATTACTAACTTCAAACTATGCTGGCAATCTGACTTGATGGCGGATTCATTAAAGGTTGAAGCATTACCAACTGATTGCAACTTTTCTGATGAATTTTGACAGTACGAACATTTCTCACGTATTTTTGACATTACCACCAACGAATTACACAAACAAATTACATGGAGCTTGTATAGTGTTAACTAATTTGTACTCTTTTTCCTTTATTTTTAAAATAATTTTAATTGAGTTTTCGTGTTACTTAAAATTTTGAATAACTTCAAAATAGAAAATCTAATTAGTTAGAAAATATCTAACTCAAAAATACACAAAATATAAATTTTTAAAAACACAATCAAAATAAAAGATTTTTTTAAATATCAACTTTGAATGTTGATAATTGGAGTAAATAGAGTGTTACTACTTGTACTCTTTACTTAATTTTTAAATAATTTTTAATTGAGTTTTCGTGTTAACTTAAAAATTTTTGAATAACTCAAAAAATAGAAAATTCTAATTAGTTGGAAATATTTAAACGCAAAAAATAAATAAAATAATTTGATATTTTCAAACCGAAAATAAAAGTTGTTTTCAATATCAACCTGAATGTTGATATATCTTGTGTGTGTATGTCCGCTCGCTGTTAACACCTTACGGCTTCACCATGGCTATAGCATTGCCACACAGTTCAAACATAAAGTATCACGTTTTGTTAAAACGTTGAAATAACGTTAACGAAGGCTTTTCGTTTCGGTAAAACGAGATACAATTTATCTTGATAATGTTCTTTATCGATAATATTTCGAGTGTTTCAACGGAAACGGTGAAATTTTTTGATAACGATTGGCTTAACGTTACGGGCATCCCTGGTACATGTTCATGTTTTTCACAGTTGAAAAACTGCAATTTAACACATTAATAGGGCACAAAGTAGTAAGTATTTTTCTTTCATAGTAAGAATGATAAACAGTGCTTAGCGAAATTTTGTGTGTGAATGTGTCAAGGCGAAATAAACTGAATTGCTAAGTCTGAAGTTCCTCTATATTTACGTTTTGCGGGAATTGTGGCGATGTTACTGGTGCGCATAGTATTGCCTTTGAACGCATCTACATATATGATAAAAGAATTGTGACTCGGCCTGTAACGCTGGCGATGCTGCATTGCTGTTGTGATATCATTTGTCATCTTGTGGATAAATATAATAAGAGACGTCACTTGTTACTTTGCATAATGTTTTTGGTTAGGGTAAACGCAGGATTTTTGTTTGGGCGAGATGTGCATAAATGTGGGCTATTTGCGTTTATTTTTCCGACTGTACTTAATTAATTAATTCTCTTTCCAAAATTCACATTTGCGCAAGGTGCCTACACGACATGGATAAATGCGAGACAATTGAAAATGTCCTTCATGGAAAACATTAGGCATCAATTTTCTTAATTTCCAGCGAGTTACTCGCCACTCATAGCAGACTGGTGGCTCTTATTATACTTACCCTCTTTGGTGGTAGCGTCTGTTATCTTGTGCTACCATTGTTATTGTTGTGATATCAATAGTTTCTCGCTATATTTATATTTATAAACGTTTGCAAATTTTAATGAAGAGTTTTAGAAACTCTGACATATGTACATATGTTCTGTTAATAGGTATGACAACAATAGCTACAATGACGTATTCACATACCCACCTCCCCATGTTTAAATATGCAAATATATACTGAATTTTGTATATCTCTGAACAACCAGGCAACGTGCAAATATCATTAGCAATTTAATGTAAAAAGAATAAACAAAAACCATACAAACAAACTCATTGGTAAATAAAGTTTTGAAAAGGGCATTAAATGTACAAAATATGCCGAAAGGTATTATTTTACACCAACCGTTAAATGATGTGTTTAACATATGTATGTTTGAAGGATATTAAACGTAAGTCATATCCGCTAAGTCGATTTCTGTGCAAGTAACAGTAAACATGAATATTTGAATATTCTGCAGGAGCGTTATATTTTGTCATATAAATTGGCAACTATACATATATAAAGGTATTGATAAAGGCAAACAAATGCACGACATTAATTTAATCTTTAAACAACACTTTACTCCAATACTATGAATGGGTACAGAAGATTTTCATCTTTACTGTCCTTGATATCGTGATGATTTTTTAAAGTATTATAGTTACTGTGAAATTTATTTTTGACACATGAACAAAAATTTTAATCTAAATTTTGACATTTGAAATTTTAAAAAAAAATTTTATAGTAAACTAGCTGACTAGGCAGACTTTATTCTACGCTAACTTTTGTTTATCGACATGACGTTTAAGACATTTTTACCTTTTACTGTTCCCTCTCTTTTAATCTTCCTTTTACTCGCTCTTTTCACTCCCTTTATTTTTTCTCTGCAACCCTTTGTCACTGTCCGTCTTTTTCTGGCTTAAGAGAAGACTCTCTTTTTCTCTCCATATGTGTCTCTAGATCCTTCGCCTTCTCCATTCTCCGCTTCCTCTATCACTATGTCTTCGTCTAACTCTATCTCCTTCTTCTTTCCTCGGTTTCCTTTACTCTCACTTTCTCTCTACATATTTTTAGCAATCCGCATCCTAAAAAAAGCATTGGAATCGAAAAAGCGGCGAATCACATAAAAATTGCATCATGAATTAGATGCTTTCGGATAGATCGGTTCCTTCTCCATAAGCCAGAAAAATGATCTCCTAAGTACCTTAAAATCTTGGCAGGAAGCTATCAATTCCTACAGTAGCATATTAAAGGCCAGATTATGTATGACGCCGTGACTGTTTGCGTCGCAGTCACTCACATTCACAGTCGCCACTATATAAAACTAAAAATTTCATAAAGGCATTAAGGTTTACTGTCACTCGGTGAAGTGATTGAATGCTCATATGTGATAAGAATTTTAGTTCATAGGCAAAAATTACCCCTAAATATGAATTTTTAAATATTGATTGGCCTCTGATCCAGTTCCATGGCGGAACAATACAAGGTGGCAGCATGGAACAGCTGATTATAAACTTTTTTATTTGATTTGATACATCAACTTCCGGCGCAGTACGATTTTGACATTTGTCCATCGAATTTACAAAAACAAAGTAAATGGGATTTTTATTTATCTTTGTAGGTATGTCACCATGCTGCCACCTTGTATCGTTCCGCCATGTCCAGTTCCCGAAAAAAATTTAACAGAAACACTCTCAGGTTATTTATGAAGCTGGAAATTTGAACCAAATCGGCTGAGTATGTGGGGAGGTTGTATATTTAATAATGCCATTACTAATTATTTAAAAGTTTCAACAGATGTGGCCAGAGCCGACAAATGCTCGAGGAAGAAATCAGCAAAGTTCCTAGTGATATGGTTACTGCAATGACGGCCTCGTGGTGTGGTGGTGGTATGCTTCGCCTACCACACCGAAGATCCTGCGTTCACGCCCTGGGCAAAGTAACATCAATACATTTTAATTAGAAGAAAGTTTTCTAAGCGAGTTCGCACCTCGGCAGTGATTTCGCGAGCACTCCGAGTGTATTATAACGTTTATCAGTGAAAAGTCATATACCTTTCGGAGTCCGCGTAAAACATTTGTAGAAAAAATTCGAAGAGAAGCTCGGCTCAACATCTTTTTGGAGGCTATCGCGGCTTGCATTTAATTATTATTTTTACAGCTAAAGCATGAATGCTGAGTGGCCCAGAATAGTGGAAAAAATTCAGCAACTTGGTAGAAATTACACTCAGAGCAAAAAGCGCGCTCTAGAAGCAGGATCAAGGTAATGCGAAAGCGATCCCGCGTTGGGCGACGGTCCCAAAAGAAGTAATTTTTAGTCCACGGCCACACGATTGCTATGACGGCAGCAATTGTGGTACATTAAGCATTTTCCATACCAACCAGCAAAGAAAACTTTAACAGAAGAGTATATTTCAAAAGATGTATGCGGCTTCAATCGGCTTTGTTGCATAAATGTGTATGTCACGCCGAAAACAAAACGACAAGAAATGTAATGAACTAATTGACAAAGGTCTTAACCAACAGATTTTGACATGATTTATTAAAATACATCACCAGAAAAATTATAAATCGTTAGAACCAATTACTACGGTGTTATGTCACTTTGAAAATCCCATATAAACAAATAGAGCCAATCGCCAGATTTTTAAAGTAAGCATCGTGGTTCAATCCTGCATCTCTTTTTATCACCTGCTGAAGATAGCTCGCTGTATGCGCCGCCATATTGAACATCCTGTCAAAACGCTGCCAAAACGTTAAAAAGTGAACATCCTGTCATGCAGCTGATGGATTTGGTATCACACCTGTCCTGTACACAATGTTTGATGTGGTGAAATGCTTTCGCTTAACGAATGGTTGACTGCGAACACTCACATTCATTGGATTTTTTTTTCAAAAAATAATTTTTGCTTAAGCAATGTTTTTATACTCAGCTGAGCAGAGCTCACAGAGTATATTAACTTTGTTCGCATAACGGTAATCCGTAACGGCATAAACTAATCGAGATAGATATAGACGTCCGTCCGTCCGTAAACATGATAACTTGAGTAAATTTCGAGGTATCTTAATGAAATTTGGTATGTAAGTTGCTGGACAATCATCTCAGATCGCTATTTAAAATGAACGAAATCGAAAATTTCGAAAAACCGAAAAAGTCCGATTATTCATTACCAAACACCTTATGACGCAAAATATAAAATTGGTAAAATTTTGGACAATGGGCGTGGCTCCACCCACTTTTAAAAGAAGGTAATTTAAAAGTTTATCAAGCTGTAATTTGGCAGTCGTTGAAGATATCATGATGGAATTTGGAAGGAACGTTACTTTAAAAAAAAATTTTAAAGTCAAATTTTATCAAAAAATTAAATATCTTTACAGTATATAAGTAAATTATGTCAACATTCAACTCCAGTAATGATATGGTTCAACAAAATACAAAAATAAAAGAAAATTTCAAAATGGGCGTGGCTCCGCCTTTTTTCATTTAATTTGTCTAGAATACTTTAATGCCATAAGTCGAACAAAAATTTACAAATCCTTGTGAAGGGCATAGCTCCTATGCCGGTAACTGTTTCTGTGAAAGAGGGCGAAATCGGTTGAAGCCACGACCAGTTTTTATAACAGTCGACCGTCTGTCCTTCCTCTTCGCCGTTAACACGATAACTTGAGCAAAAATCGATATACCTTTACTAACTTAGTTCACGTAATTATCTGATCTCACTTTATCTTGGTGTTAAAAATGGGCGAAATCCGACTATGACGCCTACTTTTTCGATATCGAAAATTTCGAAAAATGAAAAAATTCCATAATTCTATACCAAATACGAAAAAGGGATGAAACATGGTGGGAAAAACTTCGTAAAATGGGTGTGACACCTACTAAGTAGAAGAAAATGAAAAAGTTCTGCAGGGCGAAATCAAAAACCCTTGGAATCATGGCAGGAATACTGTTCGTGGTATTACATATATAAATAAATTAGCGATACCAGGCAGGTGATGTTCTGGGTGACCCTGTTCCACATTTTGGTCGATATCTCGAAAGCGAATTCACATATACAACTAAAGCACACTCCCTTTTAAAAACCTCATTAATACCTTTAATTTGATACCCATATCGTACAAACACATTGTAGAGTCACCCCTGGTCCACTTTTATGGCGATATCTCGAAAAGGCGTCCACCTATAGAACCAAGGCACACTCCCTTTTAAAATAATTATTAACACCTTTAATTTGATACCTATATCGTACAAACACATTGTAGAGTCACCCTGGTCCACCTTTATGGCGATATCTCGAAACGCTGTCCACCCATAGAACTATGGCCCACTCCCTTCTAAAATACTCTTTAATACCTTCCATTTGATACCCATGTCATATAAACATATTCCAGGGTTACCATAGGTTCATTTTCATACATGGTGATTTTCCCATATTTTGCCTCCAAAGCTCTCAGCTGAGTATGTAATGTTCGGTTACACCCGAACTTAGCCTTCCTTACTTGATTTATCTGCAATTGTTTATAAATGTAAGGCGCGATAACCTCCGAAGAGATCTAAGGCCGAGCTTCTCTTCCAATTTGCGTCGTGCTCCTCTTGATTTTTCCCTACAAATTGGCCGGACGGGACCTACATGTTTTATGCCGACTCCGAACGGCATCTGCAAGGCAGATGAGTTTTCCACTGAGAGCTTTTCATGGCAGAAATACAATCGGAGCGCTTGCCAGCACTGCCGAGGGGCGACCCCGTTTAGAGAAATTTTCTTCTAATTGAAAAATCTTATTTCTAAATTTTGATGTTGATTTGCCCGGGAGTTGAACCCCAGGCATACGGTGTGATAGGCGGAGCACGCTACCATCACACCACGGTGGCCGCAATTGTTTACCTCCCCGTTTTTTGCTTTGATCTTTTACCGGGCAGGTATCTTCAGTACTTCTTTTTTGTTAAGCTTGTGAGGACCAAATATAACACCATTAATTTGGCCCACACAAAGCAACCCCACATCATATTCGATACAGCACTAACACAACAGCCAGTCACAAAAGGCTATAGCAACAGACCAACCAACAAGTTCAATACAGCATACATCATATTCGATACAACACTAACACAACAGCCAGTCACAAAAGGCTATAGCAACAGACCAACCAACAAGTTCAATACAGCATTGACACAACAGCCAGACACAACAGCCAGTCACAAAAGGCTACAGCAGCAGACCAACCAACAAGTCTCAGCAACACAACGGGCAAGCACAACACTTTAATGCCAACACAACAAACTAACAAATCTCAGCAACGCAACGAGCGTTCGCAACATTGAACAGCAACCATGGCAACGCAATCATTTGAGCCAGCAATACCAAACAAAGCAATAAAAGGAGCAACACAGCAGGACAGAAGTTAGTTAGCACGGAGCTGTGGCCGTGACCAGAGCTACTTGTGGAGCGTCCCTTGAAGTTGTCGGTTCTACCATGCGGACAGGTCGTTTCACAGGAGTAAGTCGTGGCCTCAAGTGGTGAATGTGTCGGTTATACCACCAAACACCGCTTGAGACTCGCCAGCAACGGCACTACCACAGTACGCGCACCCGCGAACAGGCAGCGTCCGCCCGCCTGCGCCGACAGTAACAGCGCTACGCAAGCATATACGTTGCCGCAGCAACACTACGCAAACATACAACGCTAGCCGCAACAGCATCATAGCTAATATATACGCTGGCCATACCATTACGCCAATCTACTACGCTGGCCGCAACAGCACCATAGCTAGTACACTACGTTGGCTTCTAGTACTGCGCCGATCTACTACGCTGACCACGACAGCGCCCCGATAATATACTGCGTTGACACAGCAAAGTTACGCGAACCTACTACGTCAACTGTACCAGAGTTACCCTCGTGCCGAAGCACGGACTGTGGTCGTGACCAGAGCTACTTGTGGAGCGTCCCTTGAAGTTGTCGGTTCTACCATGCGGACAGGCCGCTTCACAGGAGTGAGTAGTGGCCTCAAGTGGTGAATGTGTCGGTTATACCACCAAACACCGCTTGAGACCTCGTGAGCAACGGCACCACCACAGTGACGCGCCCCGCGAGCAGGTGACATTCGCCAGCCAAACTACCACGCTGGTCACAATCGCAAACATACCACGTTGGCCATAGCATTACGCCAATGCACTACCCCGGCCACAATCGCACACACACTACGTCGGCCACAGCATTACGCCAGCCACTACGCTGACCGCGACCGCACCACGCTAACATATTACGTGGACCACATCACTCCGCAAACATACGACGTTGGCCACAGCATTGCGCCAACCCACTACGCTGACCGCAAGCGCAAACATACGACGCGGGCGACAACAGCGCTACGCAAGCGTATTACGTTGGTCACCGCACCACGCTGGCCACAACAGCACTACGCACACATACTACGGTGACCACAGCAGAGTCACGCAAATACACGACGTCAACCACACTAGGGTTGCGTACATACACGCCAACGCAAGGCGTCACCGAAACACGTTTACACGCACTCAGGCAACGACCAGCCGGGCGTCCTAACGGGACGTTCCTAACGGGACACGCACGCCGACGCAGGGCGTCACCAAACACATTTACATACACATAAGCAACGACCATCGAGGCGTCATAACGGGACACGAGTACCATTGGCCCAGCACGCAGTATAGAGCAAGCATACAGTGAAACGAAAACAACAAATATTTCTTCTTTTGATTACGTAAAATTTTTCATTTTAATTATAGTGTACATACATATATAGAATTAGAGAAATAAAGTGAATTTATATGAAAAAGATTTGCACGGTGTCCCAAATTTACAAATCTATTGTAAGCGAACCTTGGACACGGCGAGTATACCCCTAGCACTTATTGAAGAAGCGCCGGGACGGAAAAAGCTTCGTTACAAGCTTATTCCGGCGCCGATATTCCTGTGTGGAGCTTGCTTCACTGTAGGTTTATTAGAAACCTCTTCAGTGACTACTTTCAATTTCTTCTTAATTTTTTTCGTTTTTTGAAAAATTTCGTGAAATTGTTACTCAGTTAGGTCGTCTGTCATAACTGAAGGATAGCCGTAACTTATATTTTTACTTTGAAAGAAAGTTTTTAGTGTTCTAACCAGAAAATGTAACAAAAATTCTTTCTTAAGCTTTGTAATTTAGATTTATGTATAACTACTATATTTAAAAAAAATTCCTAAGTAGAAAGCGGGAGGCTGCCAAAATTAGGCTAATTATACTTATTAAATGCTGTCAGTCGTTGTAGTTGCAGAATTGTATGTAGTGAAATAGTATGCCGCCAGTCGGAAAATTATAGCTCTTTCTATTAATAAATGTTATTCCACTTCTCCTATGCGTACATTATGCTGCCAGTCATGTTGATTATTTCACTCTGGAATTATGCTTGCTGCCAGTCATTTGTTAACATTGCCTTTTTTATTTACCACTGATTGTTGAAGTCCTTAACTTGTTAATTTTTGCTGAGTGTAAATTTCTTAGTTCTGCTGATAATGTTAAGTCGCTTGCATCCTTATGTAAACCTCCAATGAAGTCATCAGTTGTATCACCTGAGTGTGCCTTCGAAATTGCTTTATGAGTAGGCAAAAATACTTCCAAAAGAAAATGTCATCGGGCTTAAGTTGATGTGTGCATTACGTTTCGGGAGGACTTTTTTATTTAGTAATTATGCTTTATGTTTAGAAGACTGCTTCTTAAATAGCAGTCTGCTTATTATTAAGCAGGTCTGGCAGGATCCTTTGAAGAGTTTAGCAGTCTGCTTCAAAATAGCAGTCTGCTGATAATACTTGAGCTGGTAGGATCGCCATATAGTAATAATGATGGCGTCTAAGCAAAACGGAATAAGTTGTGGGAAATGCAACGTAAGCATAAATAAATCGAGGGAATAATTTGTGTGCATGCAAAGGCTTGCGGTGAGCATTTAGTCGGCTTTAAAATGGCGTACGGCATAGCTGTCGTAGCGTGCGTCAGAATATATGTGTGTACAAATGAATGAATATGTACATATGTAAGAGTCAATGAATCTTAGACCATATCAAAACGAGCCAAAATATATGTACATACATATGTACAAATGTATGAATCTCAAGGCACGCTACAGCTTTACGCAGACATTGTTCAGCGAATTTAAATACAGCGGCTAAGCTTACTAGGCCATGGTAAGCGAATGAAAGATAATGCTCGGGCTAAGAAAGTATTTTTTATAGGAACTCGCCCCTGGCAGCAGAGGAAGAGGGCGGCCCCCCACTCCGCTGGATAGACAAGGTCGAAAACGAATTAAATTCCGTTGGGGTGATCAATTGGCGCCAGTCAACCCAATAAAGAAGCGACTGGCGCGCCTTGTTGGACAGCCATAAACGTATAACCAGTTAAGTGTCAATTAAATAAGTATGGCCGACTTCAATTTTAATTGCACCCTAAAAATTCATTTGCTCAGAAGTAGGAATTCCAAAACTTTTACAAACCGTAACTCTAAGGCCCCCTAAGCTATCATTTTACAAGAGCGAGGTATACTGGCAGGTTCGAAAAATGTACTATATGACCACGCCCATTTTTTGACCCGGTATTGATATTTTAGAGCTCAGTAGCAGTATATATTTCAAATATTTAAAAGATGGTTATAGTTTCGATCTTTTTGAGGGAAATCTTTTCAACGGAAAACTTGTAAAACTACCGTGTTTTACTTTCGAGGCCATAATAGACCACAACAAGATATATAATGTTTTTCTCAACTTTTGAACTTTTACATTCTAAATAAATTTATTTGATTCTCTCCGCTTGTTTGCATGCTCAATTCACACTTGAACTTTATATGCACTTATGTATGTATGTGTGTGAATGACCTTATTGTTTCTGTTCGCCCTTCAGTTAAATACATAATCATATGCATCTGTCTCTAGCCGATGATACTTCTTTTAATCTAATCTGGGCGTATAAGTAGAACAACCTAGTTATCTTTCTTATCCTTCAAGGATGTACATATGTATGTATGTAAATATTCTAAAAATCTAAGATTTTTCTACTTAAATAAATTGTTAAATAAGTGCATACACACTTATATACTTGTTGTTGTTGTGAAAAATATTAACAATTTCCGTAAATGGTGAGTACTCTTAACCGCCTGTTGCTGTTCTTATATAATAACTATTTGTATACAGCCATATCTTGTTATTTGTATTTTTATTGCTGTCCATTTCACTTCTCAAAGATTCGTCGTTTGATGTCGTTGAAGTTTCCACTCAAGTGGCTCACAGGCATTGTGTTATAACAACATTTCCATTTATGAGTTTAGCTACGCAAGCCTTAAGGAAAGCAGATTGTTTTTATAGAAAATATCATATTTCAAGACTTTAATGAATGAATAAATGTAAGGCGCGATAACCTCCGAAGGGGTTTAGGCCGAACTTCTCTCCCAATTTGAGTCGTGCTCCTTTTAATTTTTCCTAAAAATTGGCGGGACGCGACCTACTTGTTTTATGCCGACTCCGAACGGCATCTGCAAGGCAGATTAGTTTTCACTGAGAGCTCTCCATGGCAGAAATACACTTGAAGTGCTTGCCAAACACTGCTGAGGGGGCGACCCCGCTTGAAAACATATTCTTCTAATTGAAAAAACTTGATAGGCGGGGTGACCCAGATCTTGTTAGGCGGAGCACGCTACCATCACACCACGGCGGCCGCCTAAAGAGCTTGAGATTGTATTGGCATATGCTGATGCTGCTGAGGGTTGCGCTTTAAGTTCTGCCATCTCTAGCTGTAGTACCTATAGAGTCGGCTATTGTGGACCTTCCTCTGAACGAGAACAAGACGAAGTAGTTCGAGTTTATGGTAAGGTTTTATTGACTTTTCATATCTTTTTCTTTACCTCCCTTTATTTCCTGCCCTTTCCATTCCTTTGTTATAAGCATCGTTATTATCATCCACACCAGTATCGATATTGATATTTCCTTTCCTTTCTTTCCTTTCCTTTCCTTTCTCCTTTCCTTTCCTTTCCTTTCCTTTCTTTTCCTTTCCTTTCCTTAACTTCCTTTCCTTTCCTTGCCTTTCCTTTCCTTTTCTTCTTTTCGTGTCCTTTCCTTTCCTTTAATTTCCTTTCCTTTTCTTCCTTTTCCTTCTATTCCTTTCCTCTCCTTTCTTTCCCTTTCCTATCCTTTGTTACAAGCATCGTGATTCTCATCCACATCATTATCGACATTGTTATTATATTTTCTTTTCTCTCTCCTCGTCTGTTTCATCTTCTTCATTTTAACTTCTTTTCTTTTGTAGTTTCACTTTCTCGATCGATTTGTTTTTCTGTCTCCGTTAATTTCCATTTTTATACTTAGCTGAGCAGAGCTCACAGAGTATATTAATTTTGCTCACATAACGGTACCCCGTTACGGCATAAACTAATCGAGATAGATATAGACTTCTATATATCAAAATGATCTAGGCGAAAAAACACTTGAGTAAATTTTGAGGTATCGTGATGAAATTTGGTACGTAGGTTCCTGGGCGCATATTTCAGATCCCTATTTAAAACGAACGAAATCGGACTACAACCACGCCCACTTTTTCGATATCGAAAATTTCGAAAAAACCGAAAAAGTGCGATAACTCATTACCAAAGACGGATAAAGCGATGAAACTTGGTAGGTGGGTTGACCTTATGACGTAGAATAGCAAAATTTTGAACAATGGGCGTGGGCACCGCCTACTTTTAAAAGAAGGTAATTTAAAATTTTTACAAGCTGTAATTTGGCACGTTACTCCTATTACTATATGTGTGCTAAATAAAAATTAGCAAAATCGGATTGCTCATATCACCTACATCACGTATATACATTGTTCCGACATTATGCTACAGTGTAGCGACTATACTAACGTGTGCATATTTTGTATTCCCCCATACCGTAAGCTAAGAAATGAAATTCTGTGCGCATACATTTTTGCTTAGCACGTTCATTTCTTCTGACACTTGGATGCATTGTGATGACACTCAAATACGCGGAGGTACTTTGCATCTATTTTTGCAAAACGTGTACCAATAAGAAACAAGTAAGGACGGGGCTGTCTTCGGCTGTGCCGAAGACTTCATACCTTTCATGAATGGACGTGAACAATAACTTTATCTCATTCGTTATATCCAAATAATCGGCTGTATAAGATAAAAAATATATAGTAAACATATATACATACCTAAGCGACTTTTAAGATAAATATAAAATAAATCAGTAAGGCAGGCTAAGTTCGGGTGTAACCGAACATTACATACTCAGCTGAGAGCTTTTGGAGACAAAATAAGGGAAAATCACCATGTAGGAAAATGAACCTAGGGTAACCCTGGAATGTATTTGTATGACATTGGTATCAAAAGGAAGGTAATAAAGAGTATTTTAAAGGGGTGTGGGCCATAGTTCTATAGATGGACCCCTTTTCGAGAAATCGCCATAAAGGTGGACCAGGGTGACCCTAGAATGAGATTGTACGATACGGATATCAAATGAAATGTGTTAACAATTATTTTAAAAGGGAGTGGTCCTTAGTTCTATAGGTGGATGCCTTTTCGAGACATCGCCATAAAGGTGGACCAAGGCTGACAAGGGTTTTAAAAGAGAGTGAACCTTAGTTGTATATGTGAAGGCGTTTTCGAGATATCGGAGCAGGGTGACCCAGAACATCATCTGTCGGGTACCGCTAATTTATTTATATATGTAATACCACGAACAGTATTCCTGTCATGATTCCAAGGGCTATGGATTTCGCCCTGCAGATTTTTCATTTTCTTCTACTTAAAATGGTAGATGTCACACCCATTTTACAAAGTTTTTTCTAAAGTTATGTAAACTTTGCGTCAAAAAACCAATCCAATCACCATGTTTCATACCTTTTTTCGTATTTGGTATAGAATTATGGCATTTTTTCATTTTTCGAAATTTTCGATATCGAAAAAGTGGGCGTGGTCATAGTCGGATTTCACTAATTTTTAATACCAAGATAAAGTGAGTCCAGATAAGTACGTGAACTAAGTTTAGTAAAGATATATCGATTTTTGTTCAAGTGATCGTGTTAAGGGCCGAGCGGAAGGA
The DNA here is from genome assembly GCA_029619165.1 of Eurosta solidaginis. Lineage (NCBI taxonomy): Eukaryota > Metazoa > Arthropoda > Insecta > Diptera > Tephritidae > Eurosta > Eurosta solidaginis. The sequence goes on from JARSSU010008106.1 coordinate 20,762, forward strand.
CAGACGGTCGACTGTGTATAAAAACTGGGCGTGGCTTCAACCGATTTCGGCCATTTTCACAGAAAACAGTTGTCGTCATAGAAGCTATGCACTTACCAAATTTCACAAAGATTGGTAAATTTTTGTTCGACTTGAGGCATTAAAAGTATTGTAGACAAATTAAATGAAAAAGGGCGGAGCCACGCCCATTTTGAAATTTGCTTTATTTTTGTATTTGGTTGCACTATATCATTACTGGAGTTAAATGTTGACATAATTTACATATATACTGTAAAGATATACAATTTTTTGTTAAAATTTGTCTTTTAAAATTATTTTTTTTAAAAAGTGGGCGTGTTCGTTATCCGATTTTGCAAATTTTATTTTGCGCACATATAGTAATAGGGCTAATGTTCATCATGATATCTTCAACGACTGCCAAATTACAGCTTGCAAAACTTTTAAATTACCTTCTTTTAAAAGTGGGCGGTGCCACGCCCATTGCCCAAAATTTTACTAATTTTCTATTCTGCGTGTTTAGGTCAAACCACCTACCAAGTTTCGTCGCTTTATCCGTCCTTGGTAATGAATTATCGCAGTTTATCGGTTTTTCGAAATATTCGATAACGGAAAAGTGGCCGTGGTTATAGTCCGATTTCGTTCGTTTTAAATAACGATCTGAGATGAGTGCCCAGGAACGTACATACCAAATTTTATCAAGATACCTAAAAATGTACTCAAGTTATCGTGTTACGAACGGACGGACGGACGAATATGGTTAATTGAATTTCTTTTTTCGCCCAGATCATTTTGATATATAGCTATGATTTTTTCAGACAACAATATATGCTATATACGTAAGCATTTGGTGAAATTTGAAGTTTGGTGCAGAAATTGCGAAAAGTTTCTTATCGGTAGTATGAGATATATTCTGTATATACGACCGATCTGATCCATTTTTTCAGACAATAATGTGTGCAATATACGAAAGCATTTGGTGAAGTTTTAAGCTTCTATCTCATAAATTGAGGAAGATGTGACAAAAATCCTCTTTTCTAAAAAATTGTTTGGTTGGTGGATATATGCTATAGTGGTCCGATCCGAACCTAAATATACCCGCTCAAAAAATTGTATCAATACATATATTTCAAAAATTGAGGAACTAGTTTGCATACAAACAGACAGGCGGATAGACGGACATGGATAAATCAACTAGCTCTTCATCTTGATAATTTCGGTATTCTTATTGGTGGGTCTATCTCTTTTCCTTTGAGATTCGGGACAAATTTAATATACCATTTCATTTTCATGAAAGGTATAAAAACAATGAATTCGATATTCAGAGTTGATGTTAAATTAATGTCATATATGTATGTACATACAATACATAACTATGCACAAATACAAAAAGATATTCTTGCCAAAGTTTAAAGAAGAAGTTCATCATATTCATGACGATTGCACTGTTGCATCGTTTGTTATACCAAATTGTGATTGAAGTAAGTACCAAAGTTATGCAACCGTATTGCCAACCTTGTACCTTCTTATTTTTTAGACAATTTATTTTGTTATCTATGTATATGCTTGCCAAATTTGATTGAGCATGAAATACTTCACTTTTAGAAAACAATTTTTAGCTGCGCTCAATAGCACTTGATTATCTGTCTATGCACTCCGCCTTTATTGAGAATGATGTAGTGTTAAGGTTGTGATGCAGAGCGAATTTAAGTGGCACCAAATCTTTTGAAACACTTACTTTATACTGCAACGATTTTTCCTGTCCTCTCGCCTAAGAGTTTTAAAAATATAACCATACAAAGGCTGGACATGAAAATTGTTTTCGTTAATGACGGAATGCAGTGCAAGTTATGTTACTTTCAAGTGCTGACTCTGTGCTCTGCACTTGTGGTGTGTAATGATCCAACCGTAATTTTTTGTAGCAGTTTATTCAATTCCAAATTAACGAGAAACTCAAATAAATGCAGTAAAGCCCTAAGAATTTTAGCTGCATAAAATATTTTTTATGATCAAAAGGGTTAGGGGAAAGAAAATAGCTTCTATGGCGTATTGTTTTTTAAGGCTTGTGAATATATTTGCTTAAAAGTTTTAAGAGCACTCAATATAAAAAAAAATGTATATCTTATCGCTATAAAGCGAATTTCCATAAGAATTGTAGGGTGGGTTTCGTCGAAGGCTGGGGTAGCACTCAGCCAATCCAGAGTCGAAAAATGACACCTATTTCCTTTTGAAATGAACACACGTCGATTTGTTGTAGGTATTTTGGTAAAACACACACACACCATTGCAGAGAGGTAGAACTGGCCGAGGAATCGAAAGTGGACTGTACCGAGAGCTGGTGAGTCGGTGGATCGATTTCCGGAGGTCGGTGGGAATCGATGCACGTCACAAGTGGGCAGCTGGTGGATTGCAGCGGGCCGGTGGATACAGCTGGTGGATCGGTTTCCAAGCAACCGAAGATTGATGAAACCGATACATGTCGTTGGTTGACAAATTGGGTGGATTCCGGCGGATCTGTGAATAAGGAGGTGGGCCGTTGGATCGGTTTCCAAACACCCGAAGGTTGGTGAAACCGATATACGTCGCTGGTTGACAAATTGGTGGATTCCGGCGGATCTGTGAATACGGAGGTGGACCGTTGGATCGGTTTCCAAACAACCGAAGGTTGGTGAAACCGATACAAGTCCCTGGTTGACAAGTTGGTGGATTACGGCGGGTCGGTGAATACGGAGTCCCTGGTTGACATGTTGGTGGATTACGGCGGGTCGGTGAATACGGAGGTGGACCGTTGGATCGGTTTCCAAACAACCGAAGGCTGGTGAAACCGATACAAGTTCCTGGTTGACAAGTTGGTGGATTACGGCGGGTCGGTGAATACGGCTGTTGGATTCCGGTGAGTCGGTGGACACGGCAGGTGGATGTTGGATCGATTTCCAAGCAACCGAAGGTTGGTGAGAAAGATAAAAGTCACTGGTTGACAAGCTGGTGGATTCCTGTGAGTCGTTGGACACGGAAAGTGGATCGTTGGATCGATTTCAATGCAACCGAAGGTTGGTGAAATCGATACAAGTCACTGGTTGACAAGCTGGTGGACATGGTGAGCCGGATGGTGGATCGATTTCCGAGCAACCAAAGGTTGGTGAAACCGATACACGTCACCAATTAATAAGGTGGTGACTTCCGGTGAACCGGGAGTTAGTTACTGAACCCAATTTATTCGGTGATATCTTCCCGTAGATGGTGAGATGACTCATCAGTGTCGCACTGGATCGAAGATACCAGACGAGGTAATGGTATCCGCTCACACGCATGGGGTGCGGATCTTACCTTGCTGTAGGTTGAGCCACACCGAAGATCCTGGGTTAAAGGCCCGTGAAACAAGTTTTTTCGATTTGAAAAAAATTTTCTATGCCTGGTCACACCTCGGCACTCATTTGGCTAGCACTCTGAGTGTATTTCTGCCATACTTATATAATTGGGTCAACAGTTATAAGCATTTGAAACAAAACTGTTCCAAGGCACATGATTTAATGCAATAAATGCTCAGATATAATTCCGACATGGTCTTAAATAATACCGAAAACATGCCTTGATAAACGCATAATGATAACGAAAGCAATATCAAAATGCTTCGCAGATAGTCCAGATTTGATTCGAATATATTCCGAAACGGTCTGGATTCTGGAAACAGTGCCGAAATGAGCCTAAAAGCTTTATCGAAATGGTACTGAAATAACCCTTAAAAAATTGTGAAACTATCCGAAAAAAATCACGATATGATGCCGGCAAGCCTTATGAACATAGTGATCCTAAGTCAATTTCGATATGAAACGCTGATAATTTCGAAATGGGTCCATAATAGCACATAAACGATTCGATTTCAGAATGGATGAAAACATTCGCCAATATAATTCCGCGACAGTTCCGATATGTTTCTTAAAGCAATCCCGACGTTGCTGCAAAATCAGCCCGAATGATAAAAACACTATTCCGAAATGATCTCGAATGAGAAGTGAAATAGATACAAATTGATACCAAAAATGCGAGTTACCTCGAAATAGTTTAAAAGTGAAAACAATCCTGTATATTTGAAATACAGTCCGTGAATGATTTCGAAAAGGGCCTGTATAGTCCCAAATTGATTTCAGAAAAGACTCATAATCACTATGGAATAGCGCCCAACTTTTCGATAATTAGTCGACAACTATTTGATAACAAATCGATAATGTATTTATAATATATCGATAACTTTTCCGTAAGCAGTCCATAACTATTGTAGTGGTAGATTTTTTTCTTATTAATTCCTTTTTGTTTGAAAACTGAGTTTAAAAATTCAATTTGCGCAAAAACATAAAAAAGGAAGTTATGGCCGGCCAAAAGACAGAACGATTATACTTTGTAATGTTTTTATTATGCTTATTATCATTGGACAAGGTCTATATACCATAAGCCATGGGTAGGTGATGTTGTATTGAACTCCTCATGAAAACGCAACCCTGAGTTAAAAAGATAATTTGTCGTTCGGCAAGTGGGCCTTAGAGCTATAACGATGAAATATACTTAGAGAATAATTATTTCAATGGGAAATAGGATATCCGTTTTTGAAAACATTTACATTCACTAGATTCATGCACACGATTGGATTTCTACATATGAGCCGAATTTTATGTTCACATGCAGCCGTAACAGGCATGCAAAAGACGTCCTTATGTTTGTGTAAAAAAACGAATGGCTTTCAGCGTATTTTACTATCCAATTTAAATTATAATTTTTGTTTCTTTAATTTACAAACAACTTTTTTACATTTATCATAAACTTGAAGAAAATAATTCATTTAGGTAATCTTATTTAACTTCTTTCAACTTTCTTAACACTAACGCCCCGATTCTAGTGTGGTAACAACATTCTTCACCACGGTAACGAAATCAAGTGGCAACTTTTACACCCTTTTGGTATTCTACCTGCGAAAGTAGCCGGATAATTTTTTACCCACAAAAGTAGGTGGCTACATCGAAATAACCACACAACAGCTGTTGTTTAGAAAAAGGCAAAATTGAAAAATAAAGAATTGTAAGCGCAAATAAGTAAAGATAATAGTAAAAACATGTTGCCTCTTGCTATACATATTTGTTTACATTATGTACTTTCACAGAATAAATTACAATATACCAAGTAGAAACCTAACATGCATAATATGCATATACACATCGTCCCGTTTATTCGTTAACCTCGTATCTACAAGTGAGACATTTTCGGTAAAGCGAACACGGTTGCCACACCATGTTTTCATTTGGGACCAAAATTCATCGAAAAAAAGAACCAAAATTTTGTTTTATTTTATTAGTATAAAATTCAAAATTTTAAGATGTTTCTATATAAAATTTGACTAAACATAGTGAAGACTTTCCTTTAATTCAAGCTGAACAAATAAATATATGGGCATGCAACCAAAAATGATACTATATTTTGACATAGGATAAGTCTATGTCTTCCGCCAACCAAACGTTTTGAACCTAGTTTTGGTTACAAAGCTCTTGGTTCCAGCATTATGTTGTTGATTGCAATGAAATAAAATGTATGGCGCAGTTAGGTTTTAGTAAGAAACGGTACAAAATTTGCGTTCTGGTGTTGCCGAACAATGTATGTGGAAAACTCTGTAAATCATAAATGAAACTAGGCAATTTTGTTAGTGCTATTTTTATAGATGCTTACCTTTTCTCTTAGCGTTTAAACTTAATATCAGAACCTAGATTGAGTAAGTGTGAGTTTTGATCCCAGGACTCAGGGATTCTGCTAGCACCTACGGGAATAATTTTATACAAACATTTCTTCCGAAATCAAATCTCTTTTGCATTTTTTTATACTCAGTTGAGCAGAGCTCACAGAGTATATTAAGTTTGATTGGATAACGGTTGTTTGTACATATATAAAGGAATCGAGATAGATATAGACTTCCATATATCAAAATAATCAGGATCGAAAAAAAATTTGATTGAGCCATGTCCGTCCGTCCGTCCGTTAACACGATAACTTGAGTAAATTTTTAGGTATCTTGATGAAATTTGGTATGTAGGTTCCTGAGCACTCATCTCAGATCGCTATTTAAAATGAACGATATCGGACTATAACCACGCCCACTTTTTCGATATCGAAAATTTCGAAAAACCGAAAAAGTGCGATAATTCATTACAAAAGACAGATAAAGCGACGAAACTTGGTAGATGAGTTGACCTTATGACGCAGAATAGAAAATTAGTAAAATTTTGGACAATGGGCGTGGCACCGCCCACTTTTAAAAGAAGGTAATTTAAAATTTTGCAAGCTGTAATTTGGCAGTCGTTGAAGATATCATGATGAAGTTTGGCAGGAACGTTACTCCTATTACTATATGTACGCTTAATAAAAATTAGCAAAATCGGAGAAGGACCACGCCCACTTTAAAAAAAATTTTTTTAAAGTAAAATTTTAACAAAAAATTTAATATCTTTACAGTATATAAGTAAATTATGTCAACATTCAACTCCAATAATGATATGGTGCAACAAAATACAAAAATAAAAGAAAATTTCAAAATGGGCGTGGCTCAGCCCTTTTTCATTTAATTTGTCTAGGATACTTTTAACGCCATAAGTCGAACAAAAATTAACCAATCCTTTTGAAATTTTGTAGGGGCATAGATTTTATGACGCTAACTGTTTTCTGTGAAAATGGGCGAAATCGGTTGAAGCCACGCCCAGTTTTTATACACAGTCGTCCGTCTGTCCTTCCGCATGGCCGTTAACACGATAACTTGAGCAAAAATCGACATATCTTTAATGAACTTAGTTCACGTGCTGACTTGAACTCACTTTATCTTGGTATGAAAAATGAACGAAATCCGACTATGACCACGCCCACTTTTTCGATATCGAAAATTACGAAAAATGAAAAAAAAATGCCATAATTCTATACCAAATACGAAAAAAGGGATGAAACATGGTAAGGTAATTGGATTGTTTTATTGACGCGAAATATAACTTTAGAAAAAACTTTATAAAATGGTTGTGACACTTACCATATTAAGTAGAAGAAAATGAAAAAGTTCTGCAGGGCGAAATAAAAAACCCTTAAAATCTTGGCAGGTATTACATATATAAATAAATTAGCGGTATCCAACAGATGATTTTCTAGTTCACCCTGGTCCACATTTTGGTCGATATCTGGAAAACGCCTTCACATATACAACTACCACCACTCCCTTTTAAAACTCTCATTAATACCTTTAATTTGATACCCATATCGTACAAACTCATTCTAGAGTCACCCCTGGTCCACCTTTATGGCGATATCTCGAAAAGGCGTCCACCTATAGAACAAAGGTCCACTCCCTTTTAAAAATACTCATTAACACTTTTCATTTGACACCCATATCGTACAAACAAAGTCTAGAGTCACCCTGGTCCACCTTTATGGCGATATTCTCGAAACGGCGTCCACCTATAGAACTAAGGCCCACTCCCTTTTAAAATTCTCATTAACACCTTTCGTTTGATGCCCATATTGTACAAAAAATTCTAGGGTCACCCCTGGTCCACCTTTATGGCGATATCTCGAAACGGCGTCCACCTATGGAACTAAGGATTACTCCCTTTTAAAATACTCAGTAACACCTTTCTTTTGATTCTCATATTGTACAAACAAATTCTAGGGTCACCCCTGTTCCACCTTTATGGCGATATCTCGAAACGGCGTCCACCTATGGAACTAAGGATTACTCCCTTTAAAATACTCATTAACACCTTTCATTTGATACCCATATCGCACAAACGCATTCTGGAGTCACCCCTGGTCCACCTTTATGGCGATATCTCGAAAAGGCGACCACCTATACAACAACCACCACTCCCTTTTAAAACCCTCAATAATAACTTTAATTTGATACCCATATCGTACAAACACATTCTAGAGTCACGCCTGGTCCACCTTTATGGCGATATTTCGAAACGGCATCCACCTATAGAACTAAGGCCCACTCCCTTTTAAAAGACTCATTAACACCATTCGTATGATGCCCATATTGTACAAACAAATTCTAGGGTCACCCCTGATCCACCTTTGTGGCGATATCTCGAAACGGCGTCCACCTATGGAACTAAGGATTACTCCCTTTTAAAATACTCATTAACACCTTTCATTTGATACCCATATCGTACAAACGCATTCTAGAGTCAACCATGATCCACCTTTATGGCTATATCCCTAGATGGCGTCCACCTATAGAACTATGGCTCACTCCCTCATAAAATACTCTTTAATGCCTTTCATTTGATACACATGTCATGCAAACACATTCCAGGGTTTCCCTCGGTTCATTTTCCTACATGTTTATTTTCCCTTATGTTGTCACCATAGCTCTCAACTGAGTATGTAATGTTCGGTTACACCCGAACTTAACCTTCCTTACTTGTTCCTTCTGTATTCGAGTTAAAATATTACTTGTGCGAAGATACTTAGTTTTCAATTACCTTGCGTGGCTTAACACCACAATAGTCCTGGAATTCCTTGAACTCATTGAGCTGGGTGAGAAAGATTTACATATCAAATTTCCAAACGATAAGTAATGCATCTAATTTCTTTGTATAAGTTTTGAAAGTGTTAGGCTCACGACAGAATGCTCGCTATAAGCTATGCTAGGCGAGAAGAAATTTTTATTTTCATATATTTTACATAGTGTTGTATAACCGATCGAAATACCTAGCCGTTATTAATATTATTATAAAATAAGAGTTTTTTTTTGATTAGTCGGTTATTTCATCAACAATTAACGACAATGTGTTTGCCAACACTTTTCTTTTTAATGCCTGGCTTATGCTACGTTTCCACCAAACCCAAACTCCGTGTTTGTCAACTCTTTTATGCAAAATATCTCTTAGCAGAAATGCAACTTTTGATTTTTGCTTTCGCGTTATTGATACCGAAGTTAAAACGCGTTTTTCGATAGCTTACGCGATATTTTTAGACATGGTTTAACGGTCTTACGAAACTGGCAAACACGGAGTTTGGGTTTGTGGAAACGTAGTATTAATTATATCCTAGGTGAAATGTTATTGTTCTGTTACATTTTACTGACTGAGCAATTTTTTATGGTGAGACTTCCATTGAAGTAAATTCAAAATAATATTGGGGCTAACGAAAGTGTGGCGAATTTTTTTGTGAATTTTTACCTGATGTGAAAAAGAAAGAAAAGTACCAATCGTGGCTACTGCCTAAAAAGGACCAAAATTGAAGAAAAGCGGACCAAATGGGGTTGGAAGGGACCATTTTTGGTCCAAATGGACCAAAGTGGCAACCGTGAAAGCGAAGAAAACTACCATTCAAATTTCTCCACAGACACTGGTGAGTTTCTTGGTGATGACAGCGTTACCACTTGGACCAGAATCGGGAATAAAAACTGGTAACGATATTCGGTTACATAATGTTCTGGGAACTATTTTACCGGTAACGCTCAGAATCGAGGCGTAAAATGGCAAATAAAAATATTTATGTTATGAAGGCAAACACAAAGATATTTACTTGTGTTTGCATACCATGAGTTTTGGCGGAATTTGCGTAGCGATGTCCTTGCTAAAAAACGTGCGAATAATCCGTATTGAGAGTGGTCTGCGATTGACCTCTCTTGTTTATATTGGGGCAAAATTTACCCCCTCTATGTAGTCCCTTTTCGGTACAGTTGGGATTAGTTAGTTTCAAACGATGAGTAAAATAAAAAATATTACAGTTAATTTAATCGAATTATTTAAGAAAAAATGCGGAGCCTTATACTGAACCTTAATTACTAGGATCATAAGTTCCAGGAACCAGCATCAACACTAGCAACAACATCAGATCTGAAATCCAGCGAAGAATCACTCTTGCCAATAAATGCTACTTTGGATTGGAATAGGTAGGCAATTGAAAAGTAAAGTCCTCTCTCGGCAAACGAAAATCATACTCTACAAGTCTTACGTTCCCGTCACTTATCGTTTCCCGAATGAAAGATGACGCTCCGGTCAAGAAAGTGTTTCTATCGGAATCCGCCTATGGAAGAAGAGGTAGAGGAGGGCCCCCACTTCGCTGGAAGGATCAGGTAGAAAACGATTTAAACTCCCTTGGTGTGACCAATTGGCGCCTGTTGGCAGAGAGAAGGAGCGACTTGCGCGCCTTGTTGACGGCCATAACCGTTTAAACTGTTAAGCGCCAATTAAGTAAGTAAGCAATTAAGTAAGTATATGTTCCATTATCGTCGGCCCATATCTTTTGGAATGAGTTGGCGACTAAAGAATTTATTTCCTTAGATGTATTTAACAATCTTTTGCAAGTTTTAATCTTGCGTTTAAAATATACGTATTGACGTGCCACATGAAAAGTATTACTTTTTGATGCGAAAAGGGATTAGTCTTGATTCGTTCCCATATGGGTACAAAAGGGGATTGGTCCTATCGTTTCCGTTCGGCTATAAATGAGTACAATAAGTCGCTTTATAGGATATGCTCAAACCAAAAGGAATAGTTCACCTCATACAAAAAGATTAAAACTGGCATTAGTCGCATAATCCTTGCGACTCATCCCCGATTCACCCTGGACTAATCGCATTTATTGCAGGGATTGTTTATACTTTTCAGGTGTCATGTGATAATTTAAAAATTACTTGTAATTTAAATAAAGTTTGATATTAGCCTGTAATTTATATGAATTTATGTTAGTATGTAAGTGTATAAGATGGCTAAATTTTTGTCAAGCACAACTTAGGTCCATGTATGTACCACACGTAAATATGTACATAAGTATAAAGTATATAAAAAAACTGAATATTAAATGTAGCAGTGGTCTGCATGTTATTTTGATTTATTTGATGTTATTTGTGTTACACATTTGTTTAAAAGTCTCAAACAATCCGCATACTTTGACTGAATAATAACGAGATAATGTGGTTAGAGACTGCTCGTATTTGCTGAAAATTTCAAATACCATACCCATATTTCATTCAGTAGTGAAAGAAAAGACTGCACCCCTGAAATCATTCGAAGAAAGAATGCAGGTATTGCATGCAACTATGAATGCAGTCTTTGCTGGGTGTGAACAATAGTCTCTGTGTAGAGTCTATGGCGCAAAATCAATCCCATGTTTTCTTCTTTTTAGGTTATTTTTATAAGTGTACTCAAACGTGACAAGTAAGGAAGGTTAAGTTCGGGTGTAACCGAACATTACATACTCAGTTGAGAGCTATGGTGACAACATAAGGGAAAATAACCATGTAGGAAATTGAACGGAGTCGGGGCCTTCGTTCTATAGGTGGTCGCCTTTTCGAGATATCGCCATAAGGGTAGACCGGGGGTGAGTCTAGAATAAGTTTGTACGATGTGAATATCAAATGAAGGTGTTAATGAGTATTTTAAAAGGGCGTGGGGCTTAGTTCTATAGGTGGACGCCTTTTCGAGATACCGTCATAAAGGTGGACCAGGGGCGATTCTAGACTTTGTTTGTACGATATGGGTATCAAATGAAAGGTGTTAATGAGCCTTTTTAAAAGGGAGTGGGCCTTCGTTCTATAGGTGGTCGCCTTTTCGAGATATCGCCATAAAGGTGGACCAAGGGTGACTCTAGAATATGTTTGTACGATATGAATATCAAATGAAAGGTGTTAATGAGTATTTTAAAAGGGCGTGGGGCTTAGTTCTATAGGTGGACGCCTTTTCGAGATATCGCCATAAAGGTGGGCCAGGGGTGACTCTAGAATTGTTTGTACGATATGGGTATCAAATGAAAGTGTTAATAAGTATTTTAAAAGGGAGTGGTGGTAGTTGTATAAGTGAAGGCGTTTTCCACATATCGACCAAAATGTAGACCAGGGTGACCCAGAACTTCATCTCTTGGATACCGCTAATTTATTTATATATGCAATACCACGAACAGTATTCCTGCCAAGATTTCAAGGGTTTTTTATTTCGCCCTGCAGAACTTTTTCATTTTCTTCTACTTAATATGTTAGGTGTCACACCCATTTTACAAAGTTCTTTTCTAAAGTTATATTTTGCGTCAATAAACCAATCAAATTACCATGTTTCATCCCTTTTTTCGTATTTAGTATAGAATTATGGCATTTTTTCATTTTTCGTAATTTTCCATATCGAAAAAGTGGGCGTGGTCATAGTCGGATTTCGCCATTTTTATACCAATACAAAGTGAGTTCAGATAAGTACGTGAACTGAGTTTAATAAAGATATATCGATTTTGCTCAAGTTATCGTGTTACCGGCCGAGCGGAAGGACAGACGGTCGACTGTGTATAAAAACGGGGCGTGGCTTCAACCGATTTCGCCCTTTTTCACAGAAATAAGTTATCGTCCTAGAATCTAAGCCTCTAGCAAATTCACAAGGATTGGTAAGTTTTTGTTCGACTATGGCATTAAAAGTATCCTAGACAAATTAAATTAAAAAGGGCGGAGCCACGCCCATTTTGAAATTTTCTTTTATTTTGTATTTTGTTACACCCTAACATTACTGGAGTTGAATGTTGACAAAATTTACTTATATACTTTAAGATATTAAATTTTTTGTTTAAAATTTGACTTTAAACAATTTTTTTTTAAGTGGAAGTGGTCGTTCTCCGATTTTGCTAATTTTTAGTAAGCATATATATAGCAATAGAGTAACGTTCCTGCCAAATTTCCTTATGATATCTTCAACAACTGCCAAATTACAGCTTGCAAAAAATTTCAAATTACCTTCTTTTAAAAGTGGGCCGGTGCCACGCCCATTGCCACAATTTTACTAATTTTCTGTTCTGCGTAACTCACCTACCAAATTTCATCGTTTTATCCGCCTTTGGTAATGAATTATCGCACTTTTCGGTTTTCCGAAATTTTCGATGTCGAAAAAGTGGGCGTGGTTATAGTCCGATATCGTTCATTTTAAATAGCGATCTGAGACGAGTGCCCGGGAACCTACATACCAAACTTCATCAAGATACCTCAAAATTTACTCAAGTTATCGTGTTAACAGACGAACGGACGGACGGACATGGCTCAATCAAATTTTTTTTCGATCCTGATGATTTTGATATATGGAAGTCGATATCTATCTCGATTCCTTTATACCTGTACAACCAACCGTTATCCAATCAAAGTTAATATACTCTGGGAGCTCTGCTCAACTGAGTATAAAAACAATAATTTTTGGCATTATTTGTGAAAAAACTGAAAAAGAATCCACATGGAATTATCCAGCAGCTTAATGCATTATTTTGCATTTTGTGAATATTGTGCACATTTTAGCGTTGCATCTGAAATAATCAGCACTGACAGGCGATTAAACATAATAAATATGATAATAGATATGAGAGAATGGCTATAGAAATAAACTAAAAACTCAAATACATACTCACATCCTCGGGATGTACATGGCTAAGCATCTGCATTCGAGTAAACCTCCAGCGCGGAAAAACCCGATTTAATATTATTTCCTAGAAATTATATGGCCCCTAACTGGACCAAACCTAAGCATGGAATGGTAACCTTACAGAAAGAGAACAGCACAAAATATCTAGGAATTTCACTAGGTGGTTAGGTGTAGTGAAAACTCAATGTGGAATAGAAAACGAAGAAGGCCTCATCGGCATTGAATGCATGCAAGAGCATATTAGGATGCAGGTGGGGCCTATCACCCAATCTATCTCATTGGGTATTTATGGCAATTTGCAAGCCCATAATTTACTATGGGATCATAGTTTTGTAGAAAACCACACAAAAATGTATGTACATATGTATACCAAAGAACTTGAGAGGGTATGCAAATTATCAGTGATTAGAATAACTGGAGTACTGAAAAGAACCTCGACCACAGCATTGCATGTCATTCTGTATACTCCACCTGAAGAGCTAGTGCAGCTGTCGCAAGGTTAAGGCCTTAGGGCAACCTGACTGCAAGCCGTATCGCCAAGACAGTATAGGGTAATGAAACAAAGGGTGAATGGACTAAATGTTTTGAGCTTCCAAAGAGGCAATGGGGCTAAAATAGAGCCCGAGGGCTGGCCCGAGTCGTATCGCCCGATATCTCTCCTATCGCCAGTAGCAAAGACGCTTGAAGCCATTTTGCTCCCCCACTTCAAAGCAAATTTGCAGCTAGCCTGTCATCAGCATGGCTTCAAAAAACTCCATAGCACCACCACCGCGCTAAATGCCATCAGCACCCAGATAAATTGTGGTTTAAATCAAAACCCCCACCATAGAACAGTACTCGTTGCGCTAGACCTATCAAAAGCTTTTGATACAGTAAACCATGGCACGTTACTGTAAGGCCTGGAAGGGCCTACCCTTTCCCCATGTCTTAAAAGGTGGACCGCAAATTAACTGGGTGGTCGGCAGGCACCGGTGCAATTTAGAAATGAAACATCAAAACCAAGAAGAATTAAACAAGGGGTGCCACAGGGTGGTGTCCTATCCCCACTTTTGTTTAATTTCTACATATCTAAGCTACCTTCGCCACCAGAAGGAGTTACTATCGTTTCCTACGCCGATGACTGCAAAATCATGGCCACAGGCCCAGGCCCATAGATCGATGAGCTTTGCAGTTTTTTCCGCTTCGCCAAACCTGGCATTATCACTGACTAAATCCTCCGCGACCTTATTTACAACATGGACGTCCCAAATACCGACTGTCCTACACCCCAAAATCTTGGGTGTGACGTTTGATTAGGATCTACATTTTGGTGAGCACGCAGCCGCAATTGTTCCAAAAAACCAGAGCCGTAATAAAATCCTCAAATCCCTTGCTGGCAGTACTTGGGGAAAAGACAAAGGAACGCTCATTACCACATACAAAGCAATTGGCAAGCCGATCGCGTGCTACGCGTTCCCCTATATGGTCGCCAAAGCCTAAAAATTACCTACAGGCCTGCCAAAATACTGCTCTCAGAATCGTCACGGGCTGTCTTCTTATGTCCCTAGAACACCATCTGCATAATGAGGCGAGAATACTCCCCCTCAGGGAGAGAAATGAGATGCTAACCAAACAGTTCCTGTTGATTGATGAGCCAACACCGCCTAGGGGCTTAAGGAGTAATCTCCGTAAGCATTTTGAGGAAATACGGCACCTGAGAACTCAGCCGTATGAACCAAAAAACACAAGCAGGTCCTTGGTGAACTCCACAAACAGGCGTCGGACCTTTATGCCAGGAATTGCCCGGTGAATCCAGTACTCAAAGAACAGTACCCAAAACTTGCGGAAGAGGAACGCATACTCCCCAGGGAAACGCAAGTCACTCTAGCTCAACTTCGTTCTGGATACTGTGACAGGTTAAACTCTTACCCCTCCAGAATCAACCCCACATACAAAATGTATGCCCCGCTTGCAATGTGTCCTCATATGACACCAAACATCTCTTTAACAGTAATGTGGAACCAACGCCTCTAACACCCCTTTCATTACGGTCCACCCCTTTTGAAACAGCAAGTTTCCTTGGACTCCCGTTAGAGAATATTGATAACAATTTGTGATCGGTCGCAGCTGTTAGGTAGGGCGAAGCACTGCTACAATAACAACAACAACAACAACTAGGGCTGGCATTAGGGTGTAGAAATGACAGAACATACTATCATTCTATAGGGTCTGCTGTTTGCTGTGTCGATCCACAAATAAGTAGATCCTACAGGCAAACAGATCACTGCAGTGTCTTTCAGACAGTTGAAGTGGTTTCAATGTATAGCGATCAAAGCAATAATTCCACACGCGGCAGAGTTGCCAGATCTCGAGCCAGCAATTAAGCTTGATTCCAGAAGAATTCTAGTACTTGCCAAGTGGACGGAGTTATTTTATAACATTAGTCTTGGTGCCTAATTGTGGTTTCTCCGTTTGGTCGTCGAACGAATTCTGGCAACACTATGGATACATTCAGTCTATTTGAGGTCTTTATTGGCCGGCCAGTTCAACCTAACCTAACCTAACATACTTACATACACGTGCAGATATTGGCAAATTTAGAAGATTTATTGGCAGGGATCGGATGCGACGTATGGGTGAATAGTCAACGGGTAGTTGGCAAAACAGAAAACAAAAGTAGAATTTAGTTCTTTTGGTAAAAGCATCATATAAATAAAGATTAAATTAACTGTATTTTCTTTATTAAAATGATATTCTAAGAAAAACCTGCATCCAACGCTTAATATAGAAAACAATTGAAAAAACTTAAACTTTTCACATTTCACAGGTAAACGTGCGTCAAGTTAAATGAATTTGAAAATTCATTTAATTTCAATTTTTGAATTTCAACTTTACTTAAGTTCAAATCACAAACTTTGTAATGAGTCATCCAAATGTCTCATTTCACAATCAACTTTGTTCTTGAGTACATGCATTTGTATGTATGTACAAGTTTATATGTATGCATACATTTTTAAGAGCTTAAGTTAAATGGGAGTGGCAGTGACAGTGAAATGAATAATGGTACAAAAAACTGTGAAAGCGTGAGCCAAAAGCACGTTCATGTTACTGAGCTTATGAGTATTTCTTTGAAGTTTTGATTGTTGCGTATACGCCCTGTACGTATGTATTGCCAGTAGCTACATATGCCTTCCCAGCAGGAAAGAAAATGGCTAGTGATAGAAATTTTTGGTTCAGAAATAGGGGTGGAATGTCAAATAGTAACGAGTTCGTTTGTAATCAGATATTTACCAGTTAGAAAGTCGAAAATGCAGTTTTGAGTGATTGAGGTGGGTAGGGGATGGTGGGGCTTGGAGATGTAGTGAGAAGAGAAGGGGAAAATAAGCAAATCTTTTGAACTAAGGATTTTGAAGACAAACTTGTATGACACATTGACAAGTCGAATATTGGCTACAGAGAGATATATGGGAGAGGAAAACGGTAGGGTGAAAAAGAAAGGAAGGGGATGGTTATGAAAAGAAATTGGATAAAGAGAGTGGAAAGGGAATATAAACCGAATTAGGTATGTTTATCTTAAAGATAAAGTGGTGTACAATTTTTGGAAAATTGATGGTGCCGCGCCTCTTTCAGAAAATAGTTATTTTCGTTATATCTCCGTTAATGTTTCAAGTATATTTCCTAAGTATGATAGAAGAGGAAAATGGAAAAGATTTGAGAGAAACGGGGTAGCGAGGTAGGAAAGAAGAAGCCGGCGAATGAAAAGTCAAAGGAAAAAGAAAAGGAAGGGGGGAGAATGATCGGCAAAGGGGAAAACGGAAAATATAGAGGGAGAGAAGTGAAAAAGATGAACGAGAGTAAAAAGACCGGATAATGAAGAGCACAAAAAGAGGGTGAGGTAAGCGAAGACAAAAGAAAATAGTTTGCAGAAAGCCTAAGGGAGAGATGAAGTCGGAGTGCAAGAAGAAAATGAAGTAAAAGGATGGAATCGAAGACAGTAAGCAAAAATTTAAAAGGTAGATAATGGGAGGGCCTCCCAAACTCTAGACAAAGAGAGAGGGACCGTAAAAGGAAAGTTAAATCGAAAAGCAGCTGAAGAGATATGGAAGTAATAAATTACTGAAAGGAAAGAGGAAAGGGGGAGGTGAGATAGAATGAAAAAATGGTAGAGGGGTAGAGAAAGAAAGGAGGACGAAAAAAGGGAAGGGAACAGATTAGGACCAAGTGTAAAGCTAGACTCCAAATTAAGGGGGTAGGTAGAATCAATGAAAGCATAATAGACCTGCAAGATGGCTTGTGGGAGGAATTGGGTACTGTCATCTCATATCATCCATGGTATGTACAACAGAGTCATTCGACCGATATTAACGTATGATGTTCTCTTTTTACGGAAGGCGCTAGACAAAGAGAGAAATCTACAGTGGTTTGGAAGGTGCAAGCCTTAGAATATCACGTGCAATGAGAAACACACGTGTTGGCTCTACATTGTTCTTGCAGGGTCTGACCATGAAAGGGGCTTTAACACTAAAATAATGCCACATCTAAAAATCTACCGAATCAGGACACCCGATGTCGTTATGGCAAGCGAATGACAAAACTATAATTGACCTAACGCCAAACACCAACCATATCTCGGGTGTTGTTGACTTACAGATGCAGAACATAAGATATTATTCATGGAAGGAATGGAGGAAGGTTTCGACAGTGGTAGGGGCATCACAATCTACACATAGGGAGCAGGAGCTACACTGTACTCCCATAATCTGCATGTAAATCAGTCGTACCGACTTCCTAACGTCTTCCAGGCGGTGGTATTTGTTATAAAGAGAACAGAATAGACACTGTCGACAGCCAAGCCGAGAGGATAGGAAAGGAGCTAGCAGCACTGGGAGTTCTTACGGGAGTTAACACAGCGTTTTAGGCTTTGTACCTGCAAACGCTGTAAGGCTGTGTAGAAAGAGAAGTCGATTCACCACTGTATCTGCTGATGTCTAGGACTGCAGACAACACGACTCGGATTTCTGGGCGCACTCTTCATCGACAGTTTGAGAGAGGTTGGGAAGGTGTTTCATTCGCTCCTACTTAAGTTCTTCAGGAAAAGCAAGTGGTTCGTTGAAGTAATCTGGTTGGATGAATGTGCCGCCATCCGACATTCGCTGAGGGCATTCACAATACATAAAAATATCTCCGAGGGGAAGTATGGTCAGTTTCAGTGCTTAAGAGGCAGATACAGAAGAAAAAACAACAGAAAGTGATAGCTTAATCGAAAATTCTTTGGAGCTAATTTCATGCGTATTCTCTTTCCCACAGGGATACACATAGAAACCTTAAAAAGTGTAAACCACGGTTGCCACACCATGTTTTCATTTGGGGCCAAAATTCATCGAAAAAGGACCAAATCTAAAAAAAGGACCAAACTTTTGTTTTATTTATTGGTATATAAACAAATACATAGAATTTTTTTGTGAAAATTTTGAAAGTGTTAGGCTCACGGCTATGCAAGGCGAGAGGAACTTTTTATTTTTATATATTTTACAAGCTTGAAACGTTTCTGACACTGTGACAACTTTTACAATTCTGAAATACATACTTTTAGCTCTACTAGTGACAAAAATCTTTCACTAAGTGTTTGAAAACCGATCGAAATATCGAGCCATTTTATTATTATTATAAAACAGGACTTTTTTTGTAAGTCGCTTGCTTCATCAACGATTAACGGCAATGGGTTTGCCAACAGTTTTCTTTTTAATGCCTCGGATAAATTATCCCCAAGGTGAAATGTCATTATTCTGGTACATTTTATTGACTGAGAAATTTTTTGTGGTAAGAATTCCATTGAAGTAAATTCAAAATTATATGTGTGTTAACGAATGTATGAATAATTTGTTGGGCAATATTGGGGAATTTTTACCTTAGTGAAAAAGAAGAAAAGTACCAAAATCGTGGCTACTGCCTTAAAAGGACTAAAATTGCAGAAAAGGGACCAGCGGGCCAAATGGGGTTGGAAGGGCCTTTTTGGTCCAAATGGATCAAAGTGGCAGCCGTGGTGTAAAACAACTATATAAATACATTCATACATATACTATATATACTAGTATAGGTATATGAACTGTTTTATTTAGCGGCCACTTCATACACTGACACAGCTGAAATTCGTTTCCGCCAAATTGATTTATAAGCGCTAAAGCTATTTCTAATTTTTTCCAACACAGCAAATAAACACAAATTTTTGTTTGTGAATTTATGAAAATTGAAAAATAAGCAACCAAGAATATATAATAATGCCGAAAAACATTCGTGAGGCAGTTATTCGTAAACAGGTAAATAAACAGCGAAAAAGTGCAAATTAGAACGAAATTTAAAACGGATACTTCAATTGTCAAACGAAACAGAGCTTTGCTTAGGGGCATAGCTTTGCGTAACTTTTAAGCGATGCAGGTAACAAAACGAAAATAATTAGAATGAGAGTTCAAAGTATTGCTGCTTAGTTAAAACTTTTGCCCGAAAACAAAATGGTATCAGTAACAAGAGCGGTAAGCGTTCAGACATGCATTAAAACTTTTGATAGGGTAAGTTTTAAGCTCAACAAAATATTCTTCAGTTAAGCGACTTACAAGATATTGAAAGTTTTGTAGACAATCCAGTTGAACAGTTAATTCAAAACTATCTTCACCACATGGGATACCAAGCGCTGTTTTTAACAATCAAGAAATGCATCAGAGTTAACAAACACAACACAGCTAGTTTGGTTTTCAGGGGTTAGTCTCTTATAGACCGGAATCCTATGAGTTAAATTATGGACAGGGCTTTAGCACAGAAGGTTTACCCATCGAATATATGAAAGAAAACAAAGAACAGATATCCACTGAGTTTGGAGTAACAGGTGGATGAATATTTGATCCCCCTTGTTGTTGCGCCTTGGCAACGAAGCCACTATTGGCAGCCTTAATTTTGATGCAGTAAAAGACCACTCTGTTAACCAGTATTAACACAAACAACAAAATCAGCTCTGAAATCCAAACATCAAAATTGTGGTCTACAAGTCACTTATCGTACCCGTCCTATTATATGGTGCAGAAGCATGGAAGCAAGGCAATATCAAATGAAGCGGCTTTGGGAGCGTTCGAGAGAAAGTTCTTCGATAGATTTACGGACCTATACGCGTTGGCTAAGAGGAGTACAGCATAAGATTTAATGTTGAGTTGTACGAGCTTTACGCAGACATCAACATAGTCCAGCTAACTAGAACGCAGCAGCTACGCTGGCTAAGCCATGTTATGCGAATACAAGATAATGCACCGGCAAATAAAGTACCCGCCTATGGAAGCAGAGGAAGAGAGCGTCCTCCCACTACACTGGGAGGACAAGGTGAAAAACGATTAAATTTCCTTGGCGAAAACAATCGGGGCTAGTTTACCCCAAGGCGAAGCGACCCTGAAGCACATTGTTAGACGGCCATAAACGTTTTAAACGGTTAAGCACCAGTAAGCAAGTAAAACTGTCTCAATTAGCGTTGGTTATTACAAAACAGGGATAACTGATGTGACTTATGTTATGAAACGGTAAGAATTAGTAATGTAAGCAATGCCGATGGAAGGAGCGATCTCTACGGAATTGAGAAAAGTGGTGAAAAAAGTCTTTGAACACTTTATTCTCAACTTATTCAATTATCCCTAATTTGGTTCAAATGGTCACAATCACTAAGGAGGTTAGGTTAGGTTGAGTCTCTTAGTTTCGTTTTTGCTACAGTTTTGCTCTTAATCTCACTGCTTTTCGTCTATTTTTATACTCAGTTAAGCAGAGCTCACAGAGTATATTAACATTGATTGGATAACGGTTGGTTGTACAGGTATAAAGGAATCGAATAGATATAGACTTTCATATATCAAAATCATCAGGATCGAAAAAAATTTGATTGAGCTATGACCGTCCGTCCGTCCGTACGTTAACACGATAACTTGAGTAAATTTTGAGGTATCTTAATGAAATTTGGTATGTATGTTCCTGAGCACTCATCTCAGATAGCTATTTAAAATGGACGATATCGGACTATAACCACGCCACTTTTTCGATATCGAAAATTTCGAAAAACCGAAAAAGTGCGATAATTCATTACCAAAGAGGATGAAGCGATGAAACTTAGTAGGGGAGTTGAAGTTATGACGCAGAATAGAAAAGTAGTAAAATTTTGGACAATGGGTGTGGCACCGCCCCACTTTTAAAAGAAGGTAATTTAAAAGTTTTGCAAGCTGTAATTTGGCAATCGTTGAAGATATCATGATGAAATTTGGCAGGAACATTACTACTATTACTATATGTATGATTAATAAAAATTAGCAAAATCGGAGAACGACATGTCCACTTTAAAAAAAAATTTTTAAAGTCAAATTTTAACAAAAAATTTAATATCTTTACAGTATATAAGTAAATTATGTCAACATTCAACTCCAGTAATGATATGGTGCAACAAAATACAAAAATAAAAGAAAATTTCAAAATGGGCGTGGCTCCGCCCTTTTCAATTTAATTTGTCTAGGATACTTTTAATGCCATAAGTCCAACAAAAATTTACCAATCCTTGTGAAATTTGGTAGGGGCATAGATTCTATGGCGATAACTGTTTTCTAGTAAATAGGCGAAATCGGTTGAATCGCCCAGTTTTTATACACAGTCGACCGTCTGTCCTATCACTCAGCCGCTAAAACGATAACTTGAGCAAAAATCGATATATCTTTACTATACTCAGTTCACATACTTATCTGAACTCACATTGTATTGGTATAAAAAATGGCCGAAATCCGACTATGACCATGCCCACTTTTTGGATATCGATAATTTCGAAAAATGAAAAAAATGCCAGAATTCTATACCAAATACGAAACAAGGGATGAAAACATGGTAATTGGATTGATTTATTGACGCAAAATATAACTTAAGAAAAAGTTTTGAAAAAGGGGTGTGACACCTACCAAATTAAGTAGAAGTAAATGAAGAAGTTCTGCAGGGCGAAATCAAGGGCTTTGAATCTTGGCAGGAATACCGTTTCGTGGTATTATATATATAAATAAATTAGCGGTACCCGACAGATGATGTTCTGGGTCACCCTGGTCCACATTTTAGTCGATATCACGAAAACGCCTTCACATATACAACTACCACCACTCCCTTTTAAAACCCTCATTAATAACTTTAATTTGATACCCATATCTTACAAACACATTACAGAGTCACCCCTGGTCAACCTTTATGGCGATATCTCGAAAAGGCGTCACCTATAGAACTAAGCCCCACGCCCTTTTAAAATACTCATTAACACCTTTCATTTGATACCCATATAGTACAAACAAAGTCTAGAGTCACCCTGGTCCACCTTTATGGCGATATCTCGAAAAGGCGTCCAGCTATAGAACTAAGGCCCCACACCCTTTTCAAATACTCATTAACACCTTTCGTTTGATACCCATATCGTACAAACAAATTCTGGGGTCACCCCTGGTCCACCTTTATGGCGATATCTCGAAAAGGCGTCCACCTATAGAACTAAGCCCCACGCCCTTTTAAATAATTATTAACACCTTTCGTTTGATACCCATATCGTACAAACAAATCTAGGGTCACCCCAGGTCTACCTTTATGACGATAACTGGAAAAGGCGTCCACCTATAGAACTAAGCCACGCCCTTTTAAAATACTCATTAACACATTTCATTTGATGCCCATATCGTACAAACAAATTCTGGGGTAACCCCTGATCTACCTTTATGGCGATATCTCGAAAAGGCGTCCACCTATAGAACTAAGGCCCACTCCCTTTTAAATACTCATTAACCCCTTTCATTTGATACCCATATCGTACAAACAAATTCTAGGGTCACCCCTGCTCCACCTTTATGACGATATCTGGAAAAGGCGTCCACCTATAGAACTAAGCCCACGCCATTTTAAAATACTCATTAACACCTTTAATTTGATACCCATATCGTACAAACAAATTTTAGAGTCAGCCCTGGTCCACCTTTATGGCGATATCTCGAAAAGGCGACCACCTATACTACTACCACCGCTCCCTTTTTAAAACCCTGATTATACCTTTAATTTGATACCCATATCGTACAAACACATTCTAGAGTCACCCCTGGTCCACCTTTATGGCGATTACTCGAAAAGGCGTCCACCTATAGAACTAAGCCCCACACCCTTTTAAAATACTCATTAACACCTTTAATTTGATACCCATATCGTACAAAACAAATTTTAGGTCACCCTGGTCCACCTTTATGGCGATATCTCGAAAAGGCGACCACCTATACTACTACCACCGCTCCCTTTTAAAAAACCCTCATTAATACCTTTAATTTGATACCCATATCGTACAAACACATTCTAGAGTCACCCCTGGTCCACCTTTATGGCGATTACTCGAAAAGGCGTCCACCTATAGAACTAAGCCCCACACCCCTTTTAAAATACTCATTAACACCTTTCGTTTGATACCCATATCTGTACAAACAAATTCTAGGGTCACCCTGGTCCACCTTATGCGATATCTCGAAAAGGCGTCCACCTATAGACTAAGCCCATCCCTTTTAAAATACTCATTAACACCTTTTCATTTGATACCCATATCGTACAAAAAAATTCTGGGTCACCCCTGGTCCACCTTTATGACGATATCTGGAAAAGGCGTCCACCTATAGAACTAAGCCCACGGCCTTTTAAATTACTCATTAACACCTTTGATTTGATACCCATATCGTACAAACAAATTCTAGGTTCACCCTGGTCCACCTTTATGACGATATATGGAAAAGGCGTCCACCTATAGAACTAAGCCCACGGCCTTTTAAAATACTCATTAACACCTTTCATTTGATACCCATATCGTACAAACAAATTCTGGGGTCACCCCTGGTCCACCATTATGGCGATATCTCGAAACGGCGTCCACCTATAGAACTAAGCCTCACGCCCTTTAAAATACTCATTAATACCTTTCATTTGATACCCATATCGTACAAACAAATTCTGGGGTCACTCCTGGTCCATCTTATGACGATATCTGAAAAGGCGTCCACTATAGAACTAAGCCCATGCCTTTTAAAATACTCATTAACACCTTTCATTTGATACCATATCGTACAAACAAATTCTGGGGTCACCCCTGGTCCACCTTTATGGCGATATCTCGAAAAGGCGTCCACCTATACACTAAGCCTTACGCCCTTTTAAATACTCATTAACACCTTTCATTTGATACCATATCGTACAAACAAATTCTAGATGGCACCCATGGTCCACCTTATGACGATGTACTGGAAAAGGGTCCACCTTGAACT
>JARSSU010008107.1:0-23651 GCA_029619165.1 Eurosta solidaginis
GATGTATGCCTAAGCATCCCCCAGCGGGTTAGGGGGTCAGAATATACCCGCGGTAGGTATCCTGTCGTAAGAGGTGACTAAAATACCAGATTCAAGGGTTGTGTAGCGCAACCCTTTCAGGTTGCCAGCGCAATATATAGCTTCTCCAAACCCAATTGTCAACCTCACCTATCCGTGGCGAATCCTGTTTCATTAACAGCCGAGGCTCTGGCGAGCCCAAACTCCTCGTGGATCTAGGAGGTGGGAGGGCGGGATGGCCAAGAAGATCGCATGTGGTCATAACAAATCGTTCCCGAGATGGTCGGGCTTGGTACCGGATCTGCATCTGGCAATAGACTATCAAAATCGACAACACTCTCCAAGGCCTTCGGGGAGTGTCCTTATCGCTGCAACAACAACAAAATATGCCTAAGCATTTGGTGCAATTTGAAGCTTCTAGCTGTTAAAATGTGGCAGAAATTACGAAAGTTTCTTATCTGAACAATGGGTGGTATGGGATATATACTGTGACGAATATTAGCAACACTAAGGGATACTATCATCTCTAAGCCGATGCTAAGCGGTGACTTGTATGCACATCATTAAATCAATCATTATGTCTACCCATAGTGTCCATACGAGCAGCGGAGAAGAGATGCACAAACACATGCATATATCTTATCTGAGATGCTCACAAAAGAAGGCAATAATTTGTGCAAGTATCACTCATATATACACGCGCATAAGAGAAGCTATAAACGTAGTTATAGCTGGTAATTTTATAGCTGATAACTAACTAGTAAATTCTAGAATAGAAAAGCCTAGAAATATGCAACGAGGAAACCAGACAGTATAAAAGGCAGCAACAGTAGAGGCACGACAATCAGTTTGATTTTGATTTAAGACGCTATCTGGCGAGCAATAGAAGTGTTATTTTGAAAGTAGTCTTATAAAGGCCATTTTGCATTATTGAATAGTGGAGTTATTTATTCAACAGTTTAGTGATTCGAACGTTAGTAGAAGGTTGCAAATAAGAGGAATTGCACTAAATTCGTTACAATACTATATACACCACATATCTACACAGTTTTTTCATGTCTTATACGTAAGCATTCGGCGAAATTTTAAGCTTCTATCTGTTAAAATGGGGCAGTAATTACGAAAAGCTTTTTATCTGAACAATCGGTTGTGGGGGATATATGCTATATATACGCCCGATCTCATCCACTTCTTCAGACAACAATATGTGCAATATACGAACGCATATGGTGAAGTTTGAAGCTTCAATCTGAAAAAGTGAGGAAGATATGACAATTTTTTTTTCTGATAAATCGGTTGTATGGGGGATATGGATATAAAGTATAGTGGTCCGATCCGGCCGATTCTGACAAATGTCTAATCGGATATCTCAAAAATTGAGGGACTAGTTTGCATAAAAACAGACAGACGGACGTGGCTAAATCAACTCAGCTCTTCAGCCTGATCATTTTCGTATACTTGCTGGTGGGTCTCTTTTTCTTTAAGGACTTACAATTTTAAGATGCGTGACGAAGTTAATATACCATTTCATTTTCATTAAAGGTATAAAAAAATATAATAATAATATTAAGCTAACAAATGAATTCCAACAAATATGAACAAATGAAACCACTATAACTGTTGCAAAAACTGCTCCAATATCTAACTATTACACTACATACTTTCACAACTTACCACAAAATTTAAGAAACAAACAAAGGCCGTCATGATATACCTCACAAATGCGTAGATTTGCAATTGTCTCTAATGACTATTGCTATCGAGCTAAACTTTAACTTCAAATTCACCACCATTTGCACTTATATCCCTTCTCAACAACCATTTCTCGCAAAAGATCTTTTCGGCATAACAGCAAACTGAAATCTGTTACTAGTAGGTGAAATGGTTGAAAACTATCTGTTATCAAAAACTTGATAGTTCTAAACGTCATGGCATCGACAAATTTCACAACACACCAGACATTTACACACATTGACGTTATGCATACACTCAGAGAAAAATGGCGGTCTAAATTTACGCCTATTGGGCTTAATTTAAAATTGTTCTGTTTCGGAAGGAAACGGTCTTGATAAGAGCTCAAAATGTTCTTAAATTAAGACAGAATTCTTAATATAAGACCTCAGTTCTAGCATTAAGAACAAAATTCCTGTTGTATTTGTATTTTATTAAATTTTTCCTAACACAACAATTTGGCAAAATTGTTTTATAGTGCTAGTCAGAACAGTGACAGAGAACAAAAGCGAAAATTCAAAAACATTTCAATAACTTAGATAACAATAGATAATTTGTAAACTAAGACATAATGGTTACAATAAATTTTATAGAGCTTGGTCTAGGGACGCAGAACAGAAATAAGAATAAAGGGGACTTTGCAATGGTAGTACAGTAATAATTATTAGGTTCTATCCTTAGAGAAAATAGGAGGTGGCAAGAAAAACGGATAGAAGATCAGTAAAGAGAGTCAGTTGAAGGAGAGGTGAGTCAATTATAAAATAAGTTTAATTCTTTTTTGAAATGCAGTGCATTACTTATTTGTCTTATTCTTGCTGGAGGAGAGTTCCAAAGACGGATGGAAGTAATGAAGAATTGTCATTCAGAAATTAGTATACGGGGTTTAACATATACAAGAGCCATTGTCCTCGTAGAATGCAGAAATTGAAGCCTTAGATATAGGTAATAAGGCTCCTTCGTGTAGATTATCTTATGTAAGGTAATAAGTGTTATAACCTTTAAAAGGTTGTCAAAAGAAATGTCTAGCAACTTTGCAGAATAACAGGAAACGTGATCAAGTCTATTCAGCCCGTAAACGTATCTAGCAATGTTATTATAGGCAACATTAAGCTTCTTTTTACTCACAGCGTCGCAGTTGGAAAAAATCTCACAGCCGTAGAGGAGCGTGGGTATTAAGTACGCTTTGGACAAAAGTAGTCGAATATGTAGTGGAGGGATACACTGTGTCAACCACAGTGTACGGAGCATACCGTACACTTTTCCTACGGTACTAGGTTCCAGGTCAATGTTTTGTTAAAAGCTATGCCAAGATTTCTTGCCGTGTCAACATATTCTATAACAGAATTTTCAAACATAATATTGTCTAAGCCATTTGTAGCTAGCGGCTTTCTACGGATGACAACACACTTCGACTTTCTAAGATTTAGACATAAACCGTTCATAGAAGCCCGTATACCTATTATATTAAGATCATGATTCATATTACTTATACATAAACTCATAAAATCGACAGGACAGCACGTATACAATTGAACATCGTCAGCATAAATGTGGACGTCACAATACGTAAGGACACGAGGCAGGTCATTAATGTACAATACAAATAACAAAGGACCGAGGATTGACCTTTGGGGTACACCCCGCGAAACGTCTAACAAGTTTGACTTTCTACTATCTACACATACTGCCTGTGTTCTGCCGTCTAGATAAGATCTGATTAGGTTGGTTGCATGACTGGAAAAATGGAACATGTTTTCCAGCTTTTTACAAAGCAGGGTATGGTCAACAGAGTCAAAGGCTTTGGAGTGGTCAAGAAGGGTTAGGAAAGCCGTAAAGTTATCATCTATGGGCTCCCGTATATCTTCTACCACAGAAATAAGTGCCGTAGTACAGCTTCTTTTTGGTCTGAAACCAGACTGATGGTCCGTTAAAAGTTTATTTACGTGCACATATGTGGCGATAAAACATATAATCTTATTTTGAGAATACCCGTTCTTAAATATCGTCTATAGGTTCTTGAATTTATACCGCGTTCTTAATAAAAGAACGCTACAATATTAAACTATGAACGATAGAGCTTAAAACTATCCCGCATCTCAGTTGGGTTTGGATTTTGCAAATGTGATGTTATAAATAACTTTAATTTACTTTGTGCAGTCCTTTTCTTTTTGTGACATTTTTTTAGTTGTTGCGCATCTTACTCGAATTAAATAAGTAGAAAAATTGAAAACTATAGTGTTTATTCAAATAATGCGATTGGGGTTTCATAACGACGGAGCAACCCGTTACCTCTAAAAAAAGCACAAGCACCAGGGGCAATGGAAACTGCAGGAAGTTCGGTTTTTACAAAAAACAACGAAAGCGGATTAAATACAGCTAAAGATGAAAGTTCAAATATCGAAGGTGGTGTAAATCTTAAACTTTGCTGAAGGAATTCAATCTGGAATGTATTTTTGTGAACTTGGAAAGTTATCTAAAATTTGGTGATACGTGTACATAGATACATGAAAAGTCGAACGTAATAAATGTTTTTTAGCTGCACAAATCACGTATAGATGCCTGCAATATATTCGAAACCAGGATTTGAAGGTTGCAGTCCCACATTTCGGCCTACGCATACAGTTTCGTGAAAAGTTATTCGCTTGGAGAAAGCAAAAGGAAAATAGAACAATATTTGTGATGTACAAATGTATGAAAAAATAAATTATGGTATATTTTTAAAGTTTGGAATTGAAGACGAAACAATGTCGGTGCCATCGAAAATACATGACTGGTTCAAAGGCTGCGCAGATGGTCATAGTAAAACTGCTTGCCTATCATCAACAAGCTCACCATTATGTCCACACGACTTTTTAATAACGTTAGAACGTACTAATCACACAGGGACACAAAATTCGCCTGGACATTTCACCAAACCCATTTACCCTCATTTCATCCACAACACACATCTACCCCAGGGGCCGTATTACGTGTTACGATCAGTGACTGAAAACCATTTTCATTTAAGCGATAAATATGCAACCGTCAAACATTTTCTAAAAATTATAATACGTTATGGATCTAAGGAGTACTATTTGTCGCTAGTTCAAATATGCCATTAATCCCATCCACCATTTCAGAACTATTGTGATTTAAAAAATGAGTTTCGATCACGGATCGTAACACGTAATACGGGCCCAGATTCGGTCTCAACATGTCATGTTGAAATACATGTGGGTGTAGCCTGGTTAAATATTTATACCACTTTTTGTTTGCCGGTATTGTTATTTATAATTTTTATTTTTACTGAAATAACTTTTTAAATATTTATTTAGGATATAACTGATAAACTGACGCAGACATCTAAAGTAATCAATATAATGGAGTACTACAAAGTGAACAACACCCTAATAAGTCCCTTCAGAGATGAAATTATCAACATAATTGTTCAAGAAACTGTTGTCAACAATATTACGCTTAAAGCCTATGGTTTTTCAACTTTGGTAAATGAAATTTGCACAATTTTTCCTACCGAAAGAATTTCTGAGGCTAATTTATTCTTCGTTTAATTGATTTCAATTTTTACCGAAATTTATGAATTTTATTATTACATGCTAAACCAAAATTGTCTATAGGATTAGTATTTCATACCGCGAAAGGGAAAAAATAACCCAGGGGAAAGTTGTATGCGAAATACAGGAACCAAGGGACCAAGAAAAAGAAACTTGGAGGCTCTATATGCGAAAGTGTGCCGTCCAACTTTAAGTTAAGCAACAAATAGAATCTGAAGAAACAATTTTAGAAGATTTGGAAATTGACGGATCTATAGCTATGGGCTTAAAAACTTCGTTAAATAGAGATAGTGCTGACTGGACCGAAATATGCGACAAGTGGAAGAAAACCTTTCTTATTCGACAAATAGATTTGAGGTCAATGAAAAGTAATGAATTTTTGCAGTCATGGCCGAAAGTTATGGATTCGAGGGCTCTTGATTTTGTAAAATTGCCAAAACAATTTTAAAATCTATAAAGTTTAGATAAAAATTGATTTTAGTACTATGTAAAGAACGAGTGCTGATATTTTATGAAACACTCTTACCAATTTTTACTTTGTTTTAAAAATTCTTTTTTTACACTTCTATCTTTTTAAATTTTGTCTTCTCAAAGAAAAATTATTATTATTAAAAATTCTTTTAAACACGGAACTACTGTTTTTCTTTTAAATATATAGTTTTGTCTACACATATAGACAAAAGTGTTCGTCATTTAACGTATGTGCTCTTAAATAATATGCCACGCCTTAAAGCTTAATAATTTAAGGAAAGGTGCAATTAAAAATGATAAGACGAAAATGTATTGGACTGAAGAGTTAAATGATGCTTTTGACTATTGTAAGCAAAGTATTGCAAATGCAGTAATATTAGTGCATCCTAATCCAGAACTAGAAATATGTCTTAAAGCTGACGCCTCAAATATCGTTATAGGGACAGTCCTTGAACAAAAAGAAGGTAAGAACTGGAGGCCGTTAGGTTTTTTCTCTCGAAAGTTGTCGCATGCTGAATGTAACTACGGCACTTATGACAGAGAGCTTTTGTCAGCATATTGTGGAATAAAATATTTTCGTCATATGTTGGAAGCAAGAAATTTTGTTTTATATACGGATCACAAGCCCTTAACTTTTGCGTGTAAGCAAAGGAAGTCTGAAAATGCAACTCCACGTCGATTTCGACATTTGGATTTCATTGCTCAATTCACAACGGATGTGCGTCACATTTCAGGAAAAGATAATGTTGTGGCGGATGCGTTGTCTAGAATTGGTGAAATAACAGTAATTAACTATCAACATATCGCACAAGCTCGGAATAGTGACAAGGAATTACAGTTGTTATTAGAAAAACCAAGAGGACTTCAACTTAAACTTCTGAAAATTCCCGAATCGGAAGTGGAAATATTTTGTGATGTGTCAACTCAACACGTAAGACCTTATATCCCAATGGAATTTAGAAGTCATTTTCGAAAACTTACATAGTTTATCGCACCCTGGAATAAAAGCAACACAACGCTTGTTGACTCAAAGATTCTTATGGCCTTCTATAAATAAGAATTGCAATCAATGGGTTGGGGTGGAGCCGTGTGTAGAAGTCCACGAAAGTGGGGGAAAGCTTCTGACAGCCATTCACCTGGGAATGGCCAGAGCGATTCTTTTGCATGCGGTTCAAGCAGCTCACTACTGCCTGTCGCTTGCGGCCAAGTATGAGGTAATGTGAGAAGGCGACAACCTGGCTAGGCCGCTCTGACATAGTCGGTTTAAGGGCCAGCCGGGGGGAGATCTCATCGGCAGCGTCTGTACACCTCTAGGTGGGGCTGCAAGCGGGCGTCTGTCTTGGAGCAAGCGGCTTGCTATATAAACGTGCAAGTAATATTTTCACCCCCGCTGAGCGGGTTGTGCGCTGGGCTTGGGACCCGCCACTTAAAACCATACTCCAATGAAATATAACAACAAGCCTCGGATAAATACACTCTCCATTGATGACGACCATGGCAAACGTTTGAAGGACAATGAATTGAGGACATGCACCTGGAACGTCCGCTCCCTGAATGGGATTGGTGCAGATGCCCGGCTGGTTGATGTTCTCGTCAAAGCAAAATCTGAAATCATCGCCATCCAAGAAATGCGTTGGACGAAGCAAGGAAGAAAGAAGATCAAAAATTGTGACATCTATTGGAGTGGCCATACGAATAAGCGCAGTTTCGGCGTCGGATTCATGGTGGGAGAGAGACTTTGTCGCCAAGTTCTGGCGTTCACACCTGTGGACGAACGTCTCGCCGCTATCCGAATAAGAGCAAAATTTTTTAAAATAGCATTAATCTGCGCCCATGCGCCGACAGAGGAGAAAGACGATGAAGTGAAAGACACTTTTTATGAACAATTAGAACGCACATACGAGCGTTGCCCCCGTCACGATATAAAAGTCGTGCTTGGTGACTTTAACACCAGGGTGGGCAAAAAGAAGGTGCTTTTGGCCCTACAGACGGAAAGTTCAGCCAACACAATAAAACTTCTCCTAACGGACT
The DNA here is from genome assembly GCA_029619165.1 of Eurosta solidaginis. Classification (NCBI taxonomy): domain Eukaryota; kingdom Metazoa; phylum Arthropoda; class Insecta; order Diptera; family Tephritidae; genus Eurosta; species Eurosta solidaginis. The sequence goes on from JARSSU010008107.1 coordinate 7,803, forward strand.
GATGCTGATTGACTTTGCCGGTGCTCAAAACATGGTCATATTCAGCACGAGATTCATGCATAAAAAGATACATGGCCGTCTCCTGATCGAAATACTCGCAATCAGATCGATCACGTTGTGATAGACGGACGGCATGCCTCCAGTGTTTTAGATGTGCGCACGAGCCGAGGACCTAACATCGACTCGGACCATTATCTCTTTGCAGCCAAAATACGCACCCGCCTCAGCGCGGCTAAAACCAAGGAACAAAAAACACAAGGAAAGCTAGACGTCGAAAAGCTTCAATCACAGCAGACTGCCAATGATTTCGCAACTCGACTCTCACACCTGCTCTCTGAGAGCGGAACTCATCCTGAAGGAATACAGGAGCAGTGAAAGCATATCTCCAAAGCACTTCGTACTGCCGCCGAGGAAAAAATTGGTTACCGGCGGCCACGAAAAAACAACTGGTACGATGAAGAATGCCGCGTTGCAACCGAAAGAAAATACGCTGCCAGGGCTACGTTAAAAGCGAGCGCGACAAGAGGAGTGTGTGAACGCTATCGTGAGTTGAAAAGGGAAGCGAGACGCCTTTTCAGGAAGAAAAAAAGCAGAAGCAGAAAGCGTGAGTGCGAGCTTGAGCTGCTAGCCACCAGGAATTACGCTCGAAAATTTTACCAAAAAATACGGCGACAGGCGGAAGGTTTTAAGACTGGGGCAAAACTCCTGTAGGAACAAAACGGCGACCTTGTAACTGATGTCCACAGAGTTCTCAGATTATGGAGGGAACACTTCTCTGCTCTCCTAAATGGAGGCAGCAATTCACCGCGCAGAGATGAAGAACCCGATCCCGCAATCGATGATGATGGAATATATGTCCCCCCCGCCCGATTATGACGAAGTTAGAATAGCAATAACCAGATTGAAAAACAACAAGGCCGTGGGCGCTGATGGATTGCCTGCGGAGCTATTCAAGTACGGGGGCGAGGAGTTTGGTAAGGTGCATGCATCAGCTTCTTAGCAAAATATTGGCTGACGAGTGCATGCCCGACGGTTGGAATCTAAGTGTTCTTTGCCCAGCCCACAAGAAGAGGGATACTGGAGGGCAACAGCAGATGAAGCGGCTTTGGGAGTGTTCGAGAGAAAAGTTCTTCAAAAGATTTATGGACCTCTACGCGTTGGCGAGTACCGAAGAAGATTTAATGATGAGCTGTACGAGCTATACGCAGACATCAACATAGTCCAGCGAATTAAAACGCAGCGGCTGCGCTGGCTAGGCCATGTTATGCGAATAAAATATGATGCTCCGGCCAAGAAAGTGTTTCTATCGGAATCCGCCTATGGAAGCAGAGGTAGAGGGCGGCCCCCACTCCGTTGGAAGGACCAGGTGGAAAACGATTTAAACTCCTTGGTGTGACCCAATTGGCGCCGGTTGGCGGAACGAAGGAGCGACTGACGCGCCTTGTTGGACGGCTATAACCGTTTAGACGGTTAAGCGCCAATTAATTTAATTTATTTGGATTAAAGTCGACACAGACACAATGCGGTCGACTACTAAGATATACAAAATATAAAATTAACGTTACAATTAAAAATAATTAAATTCAACCATACATATGAAAGAAAGTACAAAATACCAGGCCAGACGTGACAGTATTGAATTATGTAACTCGGAAAACGAACATTCAAAACTGATGCAGTTACACAAGTTGTTGTAGTGCGAACACCAGCTTCGCAGTGGATTATTTTTGGCAAAATGTTGCTGGCAAAGTGGTAAATAAAAAGGCACAAAGTGCCTGGACGTTCTACCAGGAACAGCAAAATTTAGTCGACTAACAAGATCAGATGAGTCGATCTCGCCCATAATGAGCTTGTGAATGAACATTACCCCGAGTATAGTTCTTCGATTTTATAAAGTTGGCAGATTTATAAGGAGAAGCCTATTTCTATATGGTGGCAAATGCACACTAGAATCCCAGTTAAGACCACGTAGTGCAAATATAATGAATTGCTTCTGTACTGACTCAATACGCTTTATAAAGTTTTGATACCCTAGGCACCAGACCCACGAGCAAGTAAGTAATCAATGGGTTAAATTTTTTTCAAAATGTGTAGAAACAAAAGTTTATCGACATACTAAGTCACCTCATGGTATTTTTCCAGTGCCAACACATCGATTTTCTAGTATACATTTGGCTCTTATTTCACATGAAAATGTACAATGGACGAAGGCATTATCAATAGTGTTGTTGGGATTACGCACTTCTTTTTAAGAGGACATTCAAGCAACAGCAGCAGAACTGGTCTATGGTCAGACGATTCATTTGCGTCGTTAATTTTTACTGATACAATATCTGAACGATTAGATATGCAAGGTGAAGTCCTCAGCAATTGACGACGTTCATGACAGAAAAGAAACCTATTCCAGCAAGTAACCATTCAAGTCTGAAGCCTTTTGTTTATAAAGATTTACAAGATTGCACAAATGTGGTGGGTGAGATCAGAGCATCAAAAGGGGTTTGATTTTCGATATAATGGACCTTTCAAAGTTGTTGAGCGGGAAATCCAAATATTTTAAAATTCAGTTGGTCAAAAAGAATATACAATTTCCATCGACAGATTAAAACCAGTTTTTTTAGAATCTTTGTCGGTAAACAATACTAATTTTTAAGTTCATTATCAGTTTGTACAAATACAAAGGTTTAAATCTGTTTCGTTTAATTTATGTTAAATTAGGAAGGGTGTAATGTGGCAAACACTCTTACCAATTTTACTTTGTTTTTAAAAATTCTTTTTTTACACTTCTATCTTTTTAAATTTTGTCTTCTCAAAGAAAAATATATTTTATTATTATTAAAAATTCTTTTAAACACGGAACTACTGTTTTTCTTTTAAATATATAGTTTTATCTATAAGCCAATAATATCCATATTGAATTTTGTAAACAGTTACTTCAGCAAGTAAAGACGTCAGCGAATAAGGGTACTATTAAATACAAATACTAAGACTAAGAGTCTGTTTCCCTGACCTGCACGATTGCTGCCAGAAAAGAGGGGAGGAGAGAAGACGGGGGCAGGGGCTGATGCTCAGCATTGCTACCAGCTCTACTACGAAGGTAGTAGTTATGAGTGGTATCAGCTGTTTGAGTTGTTGGCGCCGTGGGGCGCGAGCAGCAGCGGGTACTTGTGTGGCTTGCTGAGCAGCGAAGCTGCTGGAAGGTAGTGGGATACGCTTAGGCGTAACTACTGGACGCCCTTGGCGTGAGCAGCAAGGAGCCACAAAAGATTTATAAAGTTACGTGGACGTCGGGTTTTGGGATCAGCCCAGACACCTGTCCGATGCAACCATCCCTTGCACGAGACACACTGAACAGAGTATGACCGTCCTAAAAAAAGATTCTTTTCTGGCAAATGCAGCAAAACCATTTCTCAGGACCGGGGTGAGGAGACGGACCCGGATTGGGTTCGATACCTTCCCGGAGTAAGAGAATATGTAGCAGTCCTGCTGCAAGGAGCTGCTGGGAGGATGACAATTTGTGGGAGGGACGAAACAAATTAAATGGGGTCACACTGAAATGACAGTCCTTGGTCGGAGGAAAAATCCCGAGTCGCTCGGTACATAGAACCGACTGCCTTGGGAAGCGAGCAGTTTTTGGAATGCATTAAGTCGCTGTGAAGAACTCAAAGTGTGAAGTGCTAATTTCAAATAAAAAAAATTTCAAAAAAAATAATAAGTGAAGTGACCATTCCACCATCCTCTACACGCAGATGAAGCAACTACATCAACAACTATCGATTAACCTAATGAGTCATATACCCAAGCATGATATTACTGTTTTTGGTGTGTCTACTGATTTAACTGATCTTAATTACCAACCACACTCTGGATATCTTGAGATATTATTTTACTTAGCGAATGTGCTAAAACAGAACAAAAAAAGTTTTTCCCATAATCATTAAATATTCAAGTACAAGATAAGTGATTGGAATTTAGGAAAAAACTTGTATGGAAATAATGCTGAAAAAAAGTGTATTTAATAAATTGAATAAATTCCTTGACAAGTATCAAGAGCAAATCAAGAAAGAATCAACACCCAACATTTACAGAGTATGTAAAATCTCTGGAAACAATTTTTTTACATTGAAACATGTAAATGCGATTTTGAAGGCAGCTCCATGTGCATGCGGCTGGGTTCCCGAACGCCTCAAAGAGTTCATGCACGATCAACATATCAGAGAAGATTAACAATGGACTGCATTTATGATGGAAACTGAAGAGCAAGGAGCAAACGTCCTTGTTCATCAATGCCACATACCAAGATCCCGATGATTCAACATACGCACCGCCACCGGTTCAAGAAGATATGGATAGAAGCACAAGTTCACAATACACAGAGAGAGAGATACGATTTTTTTAACTTTGCCTTGGTATGTGACAGATTGGTGTGCTGCAGAGTAGCAACAGCATGGGAACCTCTCTTTTGCAAGATTTTAAAATTAAGATAAGCATGGGAAACCTCTCATCATGGATAAATCGAAAGTTCGCAGCGAAAAAGAGAAATGCAGACAAGAAGTGCTTCGCAAACGGTTAGATGATACCAATTTGTTAGCGTTTTCATTCGATGGCAGAAAAGATGATACTTAACGATAGATAAAATTGATGAGAAGTATCATACTAGGATGGTAAAAGAACCTCATCTTGTTATTTTGAGAGAACCCAATTCTGAATTGATGTACGTAAGACTGGAACATGAAACCGCTGAATACAAAACAACCAAATTAAATGGGTTTTTCAACGATAAAAATATATCACTGGATGCATTAATTGGAATATGCACTGACGGTGAGCCAACAAACACTGGCCACAGGGTGGAATTATACGACGATCGAATTGCTGTTAAAAAGACCATTGCATTGGTTCGTTTGCCTGCTACACTTCAACGAACTTCCGTTTCGGCATTTGTTTGAAGCTTTGGATAAATCAACCAGCACTGACCGAGATCGGCAACCGGAAAACTGAGCACAAGTTATACGGAATGATCAATTTGAATGATATAAATATCATATTTTAACCACCATTCACGCGAGCATTCCGTACGATACATTGAAAGAAATTTAAAATCAAGATGATTCACCGTTTAATGATCCAAAAATTCCATCACACATACAAGGAACGGAACGACATGTTCAATTGCTAGCTAGCGTTTCCAAAACGGGTTATACCGGAAAATGTAGAGGCTGTTATGGCGACGACACTAGAGAGCCGAGCGAAATTGCACAGACTTGAAAGTAAAAAAGACTCAAACATATTTTTTTTAGTTTCTTTTCTATAACTCACTTAAATTAATTTTTTCATTACATATGTTCTGGCTAAATAAATTCTTAAGAGAAAAAATAGATATTATTATAAAAAATAAATAAAATATTATTATAAATAAATAAAGAAAAAACATAGCCATTTAGTCGATTTTTTCATGTAAAGTGCAAAACCGGCGATTTGTTGAAATGTTTGTATGGTGCACCCCCAGGGGGTTCCAGGGGGTGTGCCCTGGCATCGGTGGTCGGGCCTCACAAGTTAGTTGAGTGTGGGTCGGTCATACATTTGGACTCGATTGGAGCACTCTAAATGGGTCAAAGTGGATTTTTCAAAATTTGACCCTACCCAAAAGTTCGACCCAAATTGGGGGACACCAGAATTCGTTTTAGAGGTATGGTTCCTTCGGCAAAGTTTCTTATTTTGATCCCTAGAATACGATTTTCACAGACCAATGAGCGATAATGCCCTAATGCCTAAGCATCCCCCAGCGGGTTAGGGGGTCTGAATATACACGCGGTAGGTATCCTGTCGTAAGAAGCGACTAAAATACCAGATTCAAGGGGCTGTGTAGCGCAATCCTTTTCAGGTTGCCAGCGCAATATATAGCTTTCTCCAAACCCAATTGTCAACCTCACCTATCCGTGGCGAATCCTGTTCATTAACAACGAGGCTCTGGCGACCCGAACTCTTCATGGATCTAGGAGGTGGAGGGCGGGATGGCCAAGAAGATCGATGTGGTCATAACAATCGTTCCCGAATGGGTCGGGCTTGGCACCGGATCTGCACGGCAATGAAAATCGATAACACTTTCCAAGGCCGTCGGGGAGTGTCCTTAAATCGCCTGCAACAACAAAAAATATGCCTAAGCATTTTGGTGCAATTTTGAAGCTTCTAGCTGTTAAAGTGTGGCAGAAATTACGAAAAAATTCCTTATCTGAACAATGGGTTTATGGGATATATACTGTGACGAATTATTCGCCAAACTCTAATGGGATACTATCATCTCTAAGCCAATTTAAGCGTGACTGTATGCACATCACTAAGTCAATCATTATGTTCTACCCATATGTCCATTTACGAGCAGCGGAGAAGGGAGAGAAAAAACATAAAAAAAAAAAAAAAATGCACAAACACATGGCATATATCTTTATCTCTGCTTCTGAAGATGTCCACAAAATAAGGCCCCAATTAATTTGTGCAAGTGTCACTATATATACACGCGCATATGAGAAGCTATAAACGTAGTTATAGCTGGTAGTTGAATAGCTGATAACTAGTAATTCTCGAATAGGAAAAGCCTAGAAATATTGCAACGAGGAAACCAGACAGTATAAAAGCAGCAACAGTAGAGCACGACGACAATCAGTTTGATGTAAGCACGCTATCTGGCGAGCAATAGAGTGTTACGATTGAAAGTCCAGTCTATGTTATAAAGGCCACTTGTGCATTATCGTCAGAGTGGAGTTGTTTATTCAACAGTTTAGTGATTCGAACGTTAGTAGAAGGTTGCATATAAGAGGAACTGCATCGAATTCGTACAATACTATATATACCACATATTGTATCTACCACAGTTTTTCAGACAACAACGAATTCTACGTTAAGCATCGGCGAAAATTTTAAGCTTCTAGCTCGTTTAAAATGGCCGGGGGCAGTAGTAATACGAAGAGCTTTTTTTATCTGAACAATCGGTTGTGGGGGATATATGCTATATATACACGTCCTATCTCATCCACTTCTTCAGACAAACAATATGGCAATAGACGAAACGCATATGGTGAAGTTTGAAGCCTTTTCAATGTGTTAAATTGATGGAAAAAATCGGGTTGTATACGGGGGATATGGATATTAAGGTATTGTAACGAATTACTGTAATTCCCCCTTATTTGCAATCGTCTGCTAACGTTCGTATCGCTAAACTTTTGAATAAATAAAAAAAAAAAAAACTCACAATATTGAATAATGGAAAAATGGCCTTTATTATTCGGTACATATGTGTAGACGCAATATAGATTCGTTTATGCAGATACATTAATGATGGAATTATTATGAGAATTCACGTCACTGCTTAGCATCGGCATAGAGATGGACAGCACCCTTATGTGTTTCTAAATATTCGTTAACACTGCCCTCCACCTAGTCGGATCGCCCGATGCAGACAAATCTCTCGATCTAAACGCTGCTAGCATCGTACATGTACAACTCTTCTATTTCGTGATTTCCCAATGCTGCATGCGTTAGATGACATCACTGATCGTCTTCACAACTCTGTACGGTCTTCACAACTGCCACCCGATATTTGGATCGGAAACACCTTTACCGCCGGTGAGGGTTGCTATATAGCATACCAAATTCTCCCCTCCTGGAAACTTCCGAATTATTTTCCTTGTCGTACCTGGGTTCCATCTTACTAATCATTATCTGGATCTTCCCTCGCACTCTGTTGCTTGCCAATGAACAACTACTTTGTAAGAGCTGTTCTTTGACGGATGGCTTCACATACTCAGTATCGTTCCGACGGTTTCCAACCAGAAGTGCGCGCCTGATTGAAACCATCCTGGCATGCTTTCTGGAAAATTCTTTAGTCATTTTAGTTGCGTCATCCAGGTTTTGTCATGCCAGTGTTTCTCTCGCAGGTATTTGATTTCGCTTTATTTGGCCCATTCGATCATTCAACCTTTGCTCGATCGCTTTCCTTGACTTTCGGTTTTCTGGTTCTCTTATAACGCATCACCCTTCTCTGCATATCGATCTTGATGTCATGCTCAACCAAGAAATCCACTCCCAATATGATTCATCAACGATTCTGCACAACGAATTTGTGTTAGAAACCATGACCTCTCCAATTAAGACTTCAAATACACTTCTCCCTGGACTGGTTATTTATTTTTTTATACTCGCCAAGAATCGTACGCAATCTTGCTCCAGGTAATGGCTTTACTTTCCTGTTATCCAAACAGATTCGGAATCAAGGAAATGAAAATGCGCCCCCGTTGCTACAGTCAGTACACGCTCCTTGCCATCCACCATTTCCTTTTTGACGGAGATAGAAGATAGATAATTAATTGAGGATCGCACGCGACCATTGGTTCTATTGTGCCCTCAACTGCTCACAGCCACCTCATCCAAGCCGACTTCTCTGATGAACCCAGCAGTTCACCTGGCTTGAGGGATTTGATGTGAGAGTGCTCTGGCGGGCCATGGTGGCCCAAAAAAACTTGGCCCTACGTCTTAAGATTGCAGTCACATTCCAGGCAGTATATGTCCGCGTCTCCGCTGATCGATCACACAACTCGGCATGTGTTGTTCGATAGTTATGCCCAGCTTCGGCATGTGGCTGTTCAGTCTGCAGTGTCCTTGTACAAGAATAGCTGTTAGGATCCTCAGGCTATCTTTCGACCGAGGCCCATTACCATGCCCTATATCGAGTTGTGTTGTAGCCCCCCAAGCCTCAAGCCTGGCATATTGCGCCAGTGTTCTTCCCTCTTTTCCCTTGCTTCTAATAGTAAGATTCCCTCTGATTTCCTCCGGGCCTCTGGGAAAGGAACGGCTCAGGACAAAAAAAAAATTTTTGTTAGTAGGTCGTGTCGTTGCTGCCTCCCTTGCCAGGCTGTCCGCCCGCTCATTGCACTCCACTCCCTTTGGCCAGGAACCAGGCCAACAGTTTGTTGTGTGCTCCAGTTGATTTAGCTTTTCAACGCACTCAAGTACTATTGCTGATTTATTCAGACGCCGAGGATCGCCTTGAGGGCGGCCTGACTGCGATTAGTCACTTGTGAGTATTCAATTGTTCGCTGGAGTATTCGCGGCTGAAGGTTCAGGTCAACACACGGCTTATAGCGATACTCCGCTTGAAAAATGCTCGGGTGTGCTCCCAGAGGCGTTGAGCTCTGGGTCCAATGACTCCAGATCCAATCCCCTCTGGGTCTTCGAGCCATCTGTTTACCATACTATCTATTTAGCTGATGAATGTACACAATTTGCTTTCCTCCACGTACCCTTGTCTCAGTTTACTTTTGTACCTTATCTCAGAGAACCATCATCCCTCGGAGTTGAGAGATTGGGATCTCTCTCTCAATTCATCCATTTTCGGGACATATGACTTTACCTATGCCCGAGCCCTCCTTAGCAATATTCGGAGGTTCGCTTAGGCTGACTACTCTATTGATCTATGCGCGGGGGGCAGATCGAGGGATAGCCTCCAGCGCTGCTGTAGGGCATGTACGCATAGCTCCCGCTGATGCATACACATTCCATGTCGCTGAAGTTTTTGACGCGCTTGCCTCTCGTCCGCCCGCGTTTTTTTTCGATGCCCAGGCTACGAACGTAGTTATCATAGGTTTACTATCATGGTATACATCATCTTACACATGCGGGCTACAGCCACATGATTTGCCTGCTAACGTTTGCATATCAGATGGACCTCGTGCCTTAGCTTATGGAGGTCGAAGTGCTGTTTCCATAGGAGCTTGGTTGTCAAAAGTGACCCCCAAGTATTTCACGCGGTCCCTGTTCTAGTGCCACGCCATCTATGGTAATTGCTCTCAGGGCTGGTAGGGCCCTTCTTCTGGTAAATAGGGATGATGGTCGTTTAGATGGGTGATGTTAAGCCCCACACTGGCACACCATCCCTTCGTAATATCAATGCTCTCTGTATTATGTCACAGAGCGTACTCTCGAATTTACCCAGTGCAGCATATGACGATGTCGTAAGCATATCCCTGGCATCTTATGCCACTGTTTTCAGATAGCTTTTGAAGGAGTTGTCCACTACTGGCTCCACAGAAGGGTGATAGAACACCTCCTTGAGGGCACCCCCTCGTGGTATTAACCTTAACTGCCGCTGTTGCTACATGGACTTCAGCGATTCTTGGCGAGTAGATTGTCAATCCATCTTTGGATAGGCATTTTGAATTTTCCTCTTTCTGCAGTTGCTTTTTATTAGTTTTTTTTTTTTTATTTTGTTTTTTTATTTTTTTTTTTTTTTTTTTTATTTTTTTTTTTTCTTTTAAACAGTCAGACGACTCAAACCCTTCTTCTTCTTCCCTCTCCAAGATTTAGATGTGGGATCCAACATTTGAACCTGTTTAATGAAATTGGAACAAGTACATTTTGAAATCATTGAACCTATTGAAATTTTGTTTATTTAATGCTCTTAGTATATTTTTTTTATAGTATGACAGTTTTGTTGCTTCATAAACCAATAGCCAAAAAAAAAGCTATAATTAAAAATTTGTTTTTAATAAAAAAAGTAAAATATGTTTATAGGCAAACTTTTCAATCGTTTTATTCACTTCTTTCATAACAATATAACATGAGTTGTATTTTTTTTTTTTTGTGCAAGCGAGCTTGAATATAAAACGCTTGTAGTATAACTAGCTTAAACAGTTTCACTATGGCAAACCAAATAGATGGTGGAAGTTTCTCAGCTTATTGTTACTTCTAACGCAGTATGTTTTTGACACTCAACAGAGAATATTTTTTTTTATCACAAAAACAAAATACATGAAAATCGTGTGTTTGTTATATGTATGTCACCCTGCCGCCACGCTGTTATTTTGTTATTTTTGCTTATCTTGCAAGTAGTATGTTCATTTCATTCATCGTTCAGGATAATATGTGCTATCATATTTTGGAATATGCAAAAACCCCCCCACTATACTATGATACATCTTATCAATCAGGTACGGCAATTACCTAGTCAAACACGAAATACACTTAGTATAACCAATTCATACATTGTAGTAATTTTTTAATATGTAATTCGTTTTTTCATTATTGGCATAAAATAATTAATGGCAATGTACGATGCCATTGTGTTTTAAATTTTTTATTAAAGCCACCATATTCATATGTAAACAAAACTATATCCGTTTAACTATTGTATTTGGTACTTTTGGGTTGTAGAAATTAAATTAATGTTGTACTTCAATTTCTAACTAATTAGCAATTTATAATAAAGGGTGTGTTGTTTTAGCACACGTTTTTAAGATTAATAAATCATCATTATTAAAATGAATAATGAAACTTACATCTACGAAAAACGCAAATAATTTACCCGCTATTTGAAATTTTTTATTTTGGTGTTTTATGCATTTTTTTTGGTGTATACAATTTTGTGTAGCAAATAAATTTAGGTTTGTTGGAGGATTTTTGAGGTTTTTTGAAGGGTTGTTTGGATTTGTCTATAGTAATGTGAATACTTTTTTTTATGAAAGAAAAATTGAGACTTTTCGGTAAATAAAATGACTCAAAAAACTACAAAACTGCTACTAAAAAAAGTTCTAAGAAACTCCAAATAAAAATAGTGCAATATTTAGTGTAAATTTTTTCTAAAATATTTTTGAAACGTTTTGAGGATGGGGTTGCCAAAGTTCTCTTGAAATATCGGAATAAAAAAGTAAGTATTTAATTGACGAAATTTTTTGAAATTGTACTGCTATTTTTCTCTTCCAGATTTACGTTTTATCGCAAGTATTAAAAATTGATGAAACTTGTTGAAAGTAAAACTAAGTTAAGAAAAAGGTTATTCAGTCCAAAAAATTCCATTTTTTTCAATAACATATCACATATTACATTATTACTAAAACAAAAGTAATTTTCGAATATACCTTAATATAAATAATGCCACAGAAAGTAATACACGACAATGATGAGCTCTGCAAGCTATGCTATTTGAAAGTACTTTACAAAATACGTTTAAAAAAATTGATCAAAAATTAGTGGACTTATAATAAAAGAAGTTATGTATGACAACTTTAAAAAGTAAATGTTCAGCAAATGGATGAGAATTATGTCGTGGAACAATCAGGCGCAAACATTTTTCGAATTGTTGCAAACGCTTAAATGAGTTGGATAAATCCATAAATCCAATGCAAACGAGAAGCTGATAGAACTCAACTTCTTCTTCAATTTGCGTACTACTCAAACTTGTCCAGAATGTATCACCTTTAAATTGTTTACTGCTTAGTGGTGCTTTTTTATTTTTAAAATTTTAGTTTAAGATATTTGAGTATTTTTAGGAGAAAAGGTTTCCATTTACTAATTATACTCGTTGAGCAGAGCTCCAGAGTATATTAAGTTTGATTGGATAACGGTTGGTTGTACATATATAAAGGAATCGAGATAGATATAGACTTCCATATATCAAAATAATCAGGATCGAAAAAAAATTTGATTGAGCCATGTCCGTCCGTCCGTCCGTCCGTTAACACGATAACTTGAGTAAATTTTGAGGTAACTTGATGAAATTTGGTATGTAGGTTCCTGAGCACTCATCTCAGATCGCTATTTAAAATGAACGATATCGGACTATAACCACGCCCACTTTTTCGATATCGAAAATTTCGAAAAACCGAAAAAGTGCGATAATTCATTACCAAAGACAGATAAAGCGACGAAACTTGGTAGATGAGTTGAATTTATGACGCAGAATAGAAAATTAGTAAAATTTTGGACATGGGCGTGGCACCGCCCACTTTTAAAAGAAGGTAATTTAAAATTTTGCAAGCTGTAATTTGGCAGTCGTTGAAGATATCATGATGAAATTTGGCAGGACGTTACTGCTATTTACTATATGTACGCCTAATAAAAATAGCAAAATCGGAGAAGGGACCACGCCCACTTTAAAAAAAATTTTTTTAAAGTAAAATTTTAACAAAAATTTAATATCTTTACAGTATATAAGTAAATTATGTCAACATTCAACTCCAGTAATGACATGGTGCAACAAATACAAAAATAAAAGAAAATTTCAAAATGGGCGTGCTCCGCCCTTTTTCATTTAATTTGTCTAGGATACTTTTAACGCCATAAGTCGAACAAAAATTAACCAATCCTTTTGAAATTTGGTAGGGCATAGATTTTATGAGCTAACTGTTTCTCTGTGAAAACGGGCGAAATCGGTTGATGCACGCCCAGTTTTTATACACAGTCGTTCGTCTGTCCTTCCGCATGGCCGTTAACACGATAACTTGAGCAAAAATCGACATATCTTTATGAACTTAGTTCACGTGCTTACTTGAACTCACTTTATCTTGGTATGAAAAATGAACGAAATCCGACAATGACCACGCCCACTTTTTCGATATCGAAAATTACGAAAAATGAAAAAATGCCATAATTCTATACCAAATACGAAAAAAGGGATGAAACATGGTGAGTAATTGGATTGGTTTATTGACGACGAAATATAACTTAGAAAAAAACTTTATAAAATGGTTGTGACACCTACCATATTAAGTAGAAGAAAATGAAAAGTTCCGCAGGGCGAATAAAAAAACCCTTAAAAATCTTGGCAGGTATTACATATATAAATAAATTAGCGGTATCCAACAGATGATGTTCTGGGTCACCTGGTCCACATTTTGGTCGAGATCTGGAAAACGCCTTCACATATACAACTACCACCACTCCCTTTTAAAACTCTCATTAATACCTTAATTTGATACCATATCGTACAAACGCATTCTAGAGTCACCCCTGTCCACCTTTATGGCGATATCTCGAAAACGGCGTCCACCTATAGAACTAAGGCCCACTCCCTTTTAAAATACTCATTAACACCTTTCTTTGATACCCATATTGTACAAACATATTCTAGGTCACCCTGGTCCACCTTTATGGCGATATCTCGAAAGGCGTCCACCTATGGAACTACGACCACTCCCTTTTAAAATACTCATTAACTACCTTTCATTTGATACCCATATTGTACAAACAAATTCTCAGGGTCACCCCTGGTCCACCTTTATGGCGATATCTCGAAACGGCGTCCACCTATGGATACTAAGGATACTCCCTTTTAAAATACTCATTAAACACCTTTCTTTTGATACCCATATCGTACAAACAAATTCTAGGGTCACCCCTGGTCCACCTTTATGGCGATATCCCTAAACTGGCGTCCACCTACAGAACTATGGCTCACTCCCTCTTAAAATACTCATTACACCTTTCATTTGATACCCATGTCGTACAACGCATTCTAGAGTCACCCCCTGGTCCACCTTATGGCGATATCTCGAAAGGCGACCACCTATACACTACAACCCCTCCCTTTTAAAAACCCTCATTATATACCTTAATTTGATACCCATATCGACAAACAATTCTAGAGTCACCCCTGGTCCACCTTTATGGCGATATCTCGAAACGTGTGTCCACCTATTGACACTAAGGTCACTCCCTTTTAAAATACTCATTAACACCTTCTTTTGATAGCCATATTGTACAAACAAATTCTAGGGTCACCCCTGCTCCACCTTATGGCGATATCTCGAAACGGCGTCCACCTATGGACTAAGGATTACTCCCTTTTAAAATACTCATTAACATCTTTCTTTTGATACCCATATTGGTACAAACGCATTCTAGGGTCACACCTGGTCCACCTGTTATGGCGATATCTCGAAACGCGTCCACCTGATGGAACTAAGGCACACTCCCTTTAAAATACTCATTAACATCCTTTCGTTTGATACCTATATGTACAAAGCATTCTAGTAGAGGCTGGTCCCACACGTTTATGGCGATATCTCACCCCGCTACACGCGTCCACTATGACGAACTACGCACTACTCCCTTTTAAAATGACTCATTAACACTTTCATTGTGATATCTCATATCGTACAAACTCAGCATGTCTAGAGGTCACCCTGGTCCACCTTTATGCGATTGAATCTCGAAATACTGCGTCCTCCTCTGGAACTAAGCTCACTCTCCTTTAAAATACTCGATGTAGTTAACACCTTTCGTTTTGATACCCTAATATTGCACAAACGAATTCTCTAGAGGGTCAACATCATGGCCACTGCGTATGCGATATCTCGATAACGTGCGGTCTCACCTACGGAAATCTAAGGATGACGATCCTTTTTAAAATACTCCGTTACACCTCTTGTTGATACCTACATATTGTACAAACGCATGTTCTAGGGTCACCCCTGCTCCCCTGTATGGCGAGTATCTCGAAATCGGCGTCACCTGTGAACTCAGCAGCACTCCCTTTTAAATAATACTCATTAACACCTTTTCTTTTGATACCATATTGTACAAACAAATTCTAGTGATGGTCACCTGCTCCACCTTTAGATGGCGATATC
This sequence comes from Eurosta solidaginis, assembly GCA_029619165.1. NCBI lineage: Eukaryota > Metazoa > Arthropoda > Insecta > Diptera > Tephritidae > Eurosta > Eurosta solidaginis. The sequence continues at coordinate 23,201 of JARSSU010008107.1, forward strand.
TCGAAAACGAAACGGCGTCCACCTGTGGGATACTAAGGATGTACTGTCCTTTTAAAACTACTCATGTACCACCTTTCATTTGATACCAGATCGTACAAACGCCTTCTAGAGGTTACCCACCACGCGACCCTGGGTCCACCTCTATGGCGATATCTCGAAAAGGCGTACATACACACCTATACAACTACCCTCCACGTCTTTTCAAACACCCTCATTAATACCTTTAATGTATGGATACCCATATCGTACAAAACTATAACCACATTCTAGAGAGTCACCCCTGGTCACCTTTGTGGCTGATATTGTCGAAAACGGCTTCTCACCTATAGAACTATGAGGCCACTCCCTTCTAAAATACTCATTAACACCATTCGTTTGATGCCCATATTGTACAAACAAATTCTAGGGTCACCCCTGGTCCACCTTTATGGCGATATCTCGAAACGGCGTC
>JARSSU010008108.1:0-25017 GCA_029619165.1 Eurosta solidaginis
ATACTCAGTTGAGCAGAGCTCACAGAGTATATTAAGTTTGATTGGATAACGGTTGGTTGTACATATATAAAGGAATCGAGATAGATATAGACTTCCATATATCAAAATAATCAGGATCGAAAAAAAATTTGATTGAGCCATGTCCGTCCGTCCGTCCGTCCGTCCGTCCGTCCGTCCGTCGTCCGTTAACACGATAACTTGAGTAAATTTTGAGGTATCTTGATGAAATTTGGTATGTAGATTTCTGAGCACTCATCTCAGATCGCTATTTAAAATGAACGATATCGGACTATAACCACGCCCACTTTTTCGATATCGAAAATTTCGAAAAACCGAAAAAGTGCGATAATTCATTACAAAAGACGGATAAAGCGACGAAACTTGGTAGATGAGTTGAACTTATGACGCAGAATAGAAAATTAGTAAAATTTTGGACAATGGGCGTGGCACCGCCCACTTTTAAAAGAAGGTAATTTAAAATTTTGCAAGATGTAATTTGGCAGTCGTTGAAGGTATCATGATGAAATTTGTCAGGAACGTTACTACTATTATTACATGTACGCTTAATAAAAATTAGCAAAATCGGGGAAGGACCACGCCCACTTTTAAAAAAAATTTTTTTTTAAAGTAAAATTTTTACAAAAAATTTAATATCTTTACAGTATATAAGTAAATTATATCAAAATTCAACTCCAGTAATGATATGGTGCAACAAAATACAAAAATAAAAGAAAATTTCAAAATGGGCGTGGCTCCGCCCTTTTTCATTTAATTTGTCTAGGATACTTTTAACGCCATAAGTCGAACAAAAATTAACCAATCCTTTTGAAATTTGGTAGGGGAGTAGATTTTATGACGTTAACTGTTTTCTGTGAAAATGGGTGAAATCGGTTGATGCCACGCCCAGTTTTTATACACAGTCGTCCGTCCGTCCGTCCGTTTGTCCGTTAACACGATAACTTAAGTAAATTTTGAGGTATCTTCATGAAGTTTGGTATATATGTTCCTGGGCACTCATCTCAGATTGCTATTTAAAATGAACGATATCGGACAATAACCACGCCCAATTTTTCGATATCGAAAATTTCGAAAAATCAAAAAAGTGCGATAATTCATTACCAAAGGCGCCTAAAGCGATGCAACTTGGTAGGTGAGTTGAGCTTATGACGCAGAATAGAAAACTAGTAAAATTTTGGCCATTGGGCGTGGCACAGCCCACTTTTAAATGAGGGTAATTTAGAAGTTTTGCAAGCTGTAATTTGGCAGTCGTTAAAGATATCATGATGAAATTTGGCAGGAACATTACCCTTATTACTTTATGTCTGCTTAATAAAAATTAGCAAAAACGGAGAACGACCACGCCCACTTTTTAAAAAAAAATTTTTTAAATTCAAATTTTAAAAGAAAAGTTAATATCTTTACAGCTTATAAGTAAATTATGCCAACATTCAACTCCAGTAATGATGTGGTGCAACAAATTACAAAAATAAAAGAAAATTTCAAAATGGGCGTGGCTCCGCCCTTTTTCATTTAATTTGTCTAGGATACTTTTAATGCCATAAGTCGAACAAAAATTAACCAATCCTTGTGAAATTTGGTAGAGGCTTGGCTCCTAGGACGATAACTGTTTTCTGTGAAAAAGGGCGAAATCGGTTGAATCCACGCCCAGTTTTTATACACAGTCCACCGTCTGTCCTTCCGTTCGGCCGTTAACACAATAACTTCAGCAAAAATCGATATATCTTTACTAAACTTAGCACACGTACTTATCTGAACTCACTTTATCTCGATATAAAAAATGGCCGAAATCCGACCATAACCACGCCCACTTTATCGATATCGAAAATTACGAAAAATAAAAAAATGCCATAATTCTATACCAAATACGAAAAAAGGGATGAAACATTGTAACTGGATTCGTTTATTGACGCAAAATATAACTTTGGAAAAAACTTTGTAAAATGGGTGTGACACCTACCATATTAAGTAGAAGAAAATGAAAAAGTTCTACAAGGCGAAATCAACAGCCCTTGGAATCTTGGCAGGAATACTGTTAGTGGTATTCCATATATAACTAAATTAGCAGTACCCGACAGATGATTTTCTGGATCACCTGGTCCACATTTTGGTCGATATCCCGAGAACGCCTTCACATATACATCTAAGGGCCACTCGCTTTTAAAACCCTCATTAATACCTTTAATTTGATATCCATATCGTACAAACACATTCTAGAGTCACCCCTGGCCCACCCTAATGGCGATATCTCGAAAAGGCGTCCACCTATAGACCTAATGCCCACTCCCTATTAAAATGCTCAGTAAAACCTTTCGTTTGATACCCATATCGTACAAACATTCTAGTCACCCCTGGCCCACCCTAATAGCGATATCTCGAAAAAGCGTCCACCTATAGACCTAATGCCCACTCCCTATTAAAATGCTCAGTAACACCTTTCGTTTGATACCCATATCGTATAAACATTCTAGAGTCACCCCTGGCCCACCCTAATGGCGGTATCTCGAAAAGGCTTCCACCTATAGACCTAATGTCCACTCCCTCTTAAAATGCTCAGTAACACCTTTCGTTTGATACCCATATCGTACAAACATTCTAGAGTCACCCCTGGCCCACCCTAATGGCGATATCTCGAAAAGGCGTCCACCTGTAGACCTAATGTCCACTCCCTCTTAAAATGCTCAGTAACACCTTTCGTTTCATACCCATATCGTACAAACATTCTAGAGTCACCCCTGGCCCACCCTAATGGCGATATCTCGAAAAGGCGTCCACCTATAGACCTAATGCCCACTCTCTCTTGAAATGCTCAGTAACACCTTTCGTTTGATACCCATATCGTACAAACATTCTAGAGTCACACTTGGTCCACCTTTATGGCGATATCTCGAAAAGGCGTACACCTATTGAACTAAGGATTACTCCCTTTTAAAATACTCATTACCACCTTTCATTTAATACCCATATCGTACAAACACATTCTAGAGTCACCACTGGCCCACCCTAATGGCGATATCTCGAAAAGGCGTCCACCTATAGACCTAATGCCCACTCCCTCTTAAAATGCTCAGTAACACCTTTCGTTTGATACCCATATCGTACAAACATTCTAGAGTCACCCCTGGCCCACCCTAATGGCTTTTTCTCGAAAAGGCGTCCACCTATAGACCTAATGCCCACTCCCTCTTAAAATGCTCAGTAACACTTTTCGTTTGATACCCATATCGTACAAACATTCTAGAGTCACCCCTGGCCCACCCTAATGGCGATATCTCGAAAAGGCGTCCACCTATAGACCTAATGCCCACTCCCTCTTAAAATGCTCAGTAACACCCCTGGTCCACCTTTATGGCGATATCTCGAAACGGCGTCGACCTATGGAACTAAGGATCACTCCTTTTCAAAATACTCATTAACAGCTTTCATTGATACCCATATCGTACAAACATATTCTAGAGTCACCCCTGGTCCATCTTTATGGCGATTTCTCGAAAAGGCGTTCACCTATAGAACTAAAGCCCATTCCCTTTTAAAATACTCATTACCACCTTTCATTTGATACCCATATTGTACAAACACATTCTAGAGTCACCCCTAGTCCACCTTAATGGCGATATCTCGAAAAGGCGTCCACCGATAGACCTAAGGCCCACTCCCTCTTAAAATGCTCAGTAACACCTTTCATTTGATACCCATATCGTACAAACAAATTCTAGAGTCAGCCCTGGTCCACCTTTATGGCGATATCCCTAAATGGCGTCCATCATAGAACTATGGCCTACTCTCTCTTAAAATACTCTTTAATACCTTCCATTTGATACACATGTCATACAACCACATTCCAGGGTTACCCTAGCTCCATTTTCCTACATGGTGATTTCCCTTATTTTGTCTCCATAGCTCTCAACTGAGTATGTAATGTTCGGTTACACCCGAACTTAGCCTTCCTTACTTGTTTTTATTTATGTTGCATAAAATTTATAGCATGTCCACTAGTAAATTTCTGCTATAAGTACTTTATGTTTTTATTTAATTGTTGTTATTTGTTATTGTTGCTCTTTTCTTTAATGGACATTGGTGTTATGGTAAAAGGTCGAAAAAAAATCTGTTGTTGATGCTATAAAGTTGTTATAATTGATGGTTGATATTCTGTTGAATTGTCGCTACATTATGTTGATATACTTTAAATTTCTTGTAGTTGAATATTTGTTGTTGCATTTCAAAATCTTCGAATAAGGCGTAAATATCAATGATAATATAGTTTGTTTAATTCACTCGAAAAATTTAATGTATGTGCACGATATGTAATGTATATTCATTTAAAGTAATTTGCACGATGCAGTTTATTTTAACTCAAAATGTTTATTTTAAAATTGAGTCGCTAAAATATGTCGTGGTACACAAATTATCGTAGCACAGGAATATTAATTTAAAATATAATGTTGCAGTTTAAAAGTCAATCAAATAACCACACATAAAAAAAAATTGCAATTGTAGGATCGCAGGATAAAATTACATTAGTCTCACCACTTTTCTAGTTTGCTACAACATTGTTAAAGCAATTCATCTGTTCGCAGATTTTAATTTCTTCGTATTTATTTTTCTTTTGCTTTAAATATGCAAACTACCATTTAGGTTCGTAGGATCGCCAATATATCAACATTCAAGTTGATATTTTAAAAAATCTTTTATTTTGATTTTAAGTATAAAAATTTATTTTTGTTTATTTTTGAGTTTAGATATTTTCCAACTAATTAGAATTTTCTTTTTTGAAGTTATTCAAAATTTTAAGTTAACACGAAAACTCAATTAAAATTATTTTAAAAATTAAAGTAAAGAGTACAAAGTAGTTAACACTATAGGGGTATTTCGTTCTTTTGTGATAATTGTTGCCTGCTCGCAACGCAAAAGCGTTATGCGGCAGTTACTCACGAACGTACGTACCAAAAACGTGTCAGCTGACACGACCTATCTTATGAGTGTGCAATGTAAACGGAAACTCACCGACGTGCAACGCCCGTACGTACGTAGCCCGGAACGTAGAAATCAAAACAATTTTGATTTTTTCCGTAAGAACGTGTCAGCTGATCGCTCTCTCACAAGACAGAGTTGCCTAGTAAACGTTTGTGTGCTATGTTTGGACCAATTGCAGTTATTAGACAAAAAGGCCTAATGATTGTTTAAAATTTTGTTGAAATATCCTAAAATTATTATATAAAATTGGAGGTTACAACTAAATGAACTAGAAATTGTTATTCAGTATTTGTTTCTGCCATTTGAACCATGAAAAATTGCAATTCCAAAAGTTGATGTTTGCATAAGCATGCATGCAAACTGGTCAATGGCAACAGTGCTTTGCTGTAAACAATACACACACAAATATGTTATGTACATGTACACGGACGCACACATTGATTCCTACGCGCTTGAGGGTTCGGTCAAACGTGTTTCGTACGACAAACGTCCGTACGTACGGCACACGTCGGTGGGTAACTGCCGCATTACACTTTTACCCTGCATAAAATGGCGGTGTGGCAGTGCAACTCTGTGCAACTCTCAATTCGCTCTTGAGTTCCACATATACTCTTTTAATATGAGTGCACGGATCACATGCCAGATTGCGTATTCACGAGTTCAAAATTGCTTCGTTCTGCGCATCTACGTCACAGTTGACTGTTTGAGCGAATGAAAGAAAGAGAGAAAAAAACAAGAGCTAAAGGAAAATAACGCAAAAATTGCCCATAAAAAAGAGATGACCTAATGTTTACGTGCGCAATGCGCAATCTTCTTGTGTGATTTGTGATATGAGTGAATATGGTGAGATGAAATGTTCTTTGTATGCACTATACATGTTGACCATTTTCTGGGGTAGGAGTAACACTATTAAGGCTCTACCATTTACTTAGGCACCAATTTATTTCAGAAAAGAAAACGCTACAATACGACACAAAATATGTTAGCAAGTACTTTTTTGTATATGGAGAATGTTTATACCAGTGCTTCGCGAATTGTCGTATGTGAATGAGCAAGGCGAAATAAACTTCAATTGCCAAGTCTGAAGTTCCTTCATATTTAAAAACGCAACATCTTGGTTGATTGTGGCGATGTTATTGGAATGCATAAGCTTGTGTTAAACGCATCTATATGAAAAATGTCATTTTGCCGCGGTCTTTAAATACATTGTATTTGCGCAAAAGGGTTGGTCAACATTAAATATTTTTCGCTTAGGGGAATAAAAAAAACTAAACAACGATCTTTGCTTGTTGCTTGCTAATAATATTCGCCCACATTGCGAGTGACTGCTCCAAATGCTCAGCGACAACTAAACTAAGGAGAATATGAATACGTACGAATTGAGTGTGCACAATTGAGGCACTATTTTCCGATGTCTGTTATACACACATGTAAAGAGCAGCTGAAAGCGCAGAAGTTTTACTCATACATAACACGCATATACACGAATATATGTATATAGCCAAAGCCAACATGACATATACAAGCCAACCTTTTTCATTTTCTGTCAAAAATGTCTCATGCACATACAACTTGTATGAGAGCAACTCAAATTGAATTTGCTGCGTGAAAACCTAACTCGATTTCCAATTTTTGTTCTCCGTGAGATTTAGATTTGATGTTTGCACACATGCTTTACATTGTCGCAACGCATGCTTATTTGGGTTCGGGAAAAAAACACCAGTTGTTTGCGTGCGCTAAAAAAAACGCAGTGCGGTTTTATTAGGTTGGCTTGATAGAAAGGAGAAATAAAAAAAAATATTCGAGACGACTGTTCGCGAAGAGTCTAGAGCTCGGAAGAAGTAGGTGAATGAGGAAAACTGAGAGCATAAAAGCAGCGCAGTCCAAGTGATGGTTAACCAGTTTGATTTTAACATGCTATAAGTGAAGTACGCGAGTAGTTTAATTTTAAAGTACTACTACCATAGTAGTTTTGTAAATAAAGAACATTTTGCTATACTGAATATTTGAGTTATTTATTCCACAGTTTAGCGATTCGAACGACAAAAGCAGAATAACCAATAATTTTCCAAAATTTGTTAGAATATTTTTGAATAGAAAAGCCAATGATGAGCTAGAAAATTGCTACGTCGATACAGACACGTTAAAGGTTTCTGAATTTTTCTCGTTAGTAATAAGTGCTTGGGAAGATTGAAGTTTCTCCCTGATGAATAAAAATGTCGCTATGCATTGAGAAGTCCTTTTTGTAGCAGCTGTATAAAATATGACCGAGGTGCAGTTTTCTAGGTACTTCATGATCAGATGGTCAGTTTTGGCATTGGCAATGACGTAAACATCCCGGATAAGATTTTACCAAATCTGTGACAGGCTGTGACAAGCTAGTCTAATTCAAATTTGCGTATATCACTACTGTTGGGTAAGAGAGAGTTTGTATCACCATTTTCCTTCTAGGCTAATCAAACCAATTATATGAGTCAACGAAGTTTTTAGCCAATACACATGAGACCATATCCGATATCTTGGTTTGTAACTGTGTAAGATTTAAGTGCTGTATCGAAATGACAAACGTTTTTGGCACACCCGAGAAAATTGTAATAAAAATGGAATGTTGGTTTATTTTATCGTTGTTGGTACATATACAATATGTAAGTTTGTAATGCAGTTTGTCTGGCTTGTATTTATTTGAGTTTTCCAAAAATTGTTGCATGAAAAACGATGCACAAAGCAAGTGACGGTAAGTTTTAAAGAAGTCGTCGCAGCAGCAACAAGCTAAGCGATAGACAATTCGCCAGTTAAGGAGCCAAAACTCAGCAGACTAGAAAACTGCCAAAACACAAAGTGCCAAAAAATCAGCAAGGAGGTGGATACAACGTAGTACTATAAATAAATTCCAAAAATGAGGGCACAATGTTGATGTGCCTGAGAAAGGAGCAGCTAACTGACCGCGGCAGCGATGAGTATCCAGTGATGAGCCAATTGTTGAGGGTGTCGGTGACAACATCAAGAGCAACTTAACTAAGCTGAATGGGTAATAAGTGATGTTCGCTAGAAACACAATGCTTAAGGTTTAAAAAAAATATAAAAAGGTGGAATAAGAGCTAAATGGAATAGGAACTTTGGGAAAAGCAATAAAGATTAAAAAGAGGAAAAATTCAAGAAACGTTGTTTTGAATTTATTGGCCGAAAATTTCTATATCCAACATTTCATTTTCGTGTATTACATACCATTATGTACATTTAGGTGCCATAAAAAAGTGGCCTTGGTCGCCAAAAGGTGTATTTTTAATAGCAACGAAATCTCCCTGCCGAATTTCAAGAGCTGTTTATTTACTGCTTAAACTTTTTAAATTTTCTTCTTCTTCTAAATATGTGCGGTGCCACTCCCGTTTTCCAAAAATCTACCAAATCTATATTTTTTGTCATAAAGTCAATCCACATATCAAATTTCATGAGTATGGCTAGTCGGAATTCCGTTCGAACCATTTGGGGCAGACAATGAACCTGCTGATATCTTTCACAGAGAATTTAGTTACTCCCTTATGTCCCGGCAGTATAAAACTGGTCGTCGCTAGAAACCTGGTGCTATGCGTAGTGGTGTACTCAGTCTACCACGACGAAGATCCGGGGTTCAAATCTCGGACAAAGCGAAGAGTAGCCCATTCTCTTAGCATGCAGGCTAAACGGCCAGTATCTCGTGATTGTGTCTGTGATTCTAAATATTTCTTTGTAAGTAAGTGTATGATGCATCTTGACCTCCTTCACAGCCTCCATCAGTGCATCCCTTGCAATTCATCTGCCTTCTTGTTGCCTGTGATGTTCCTGTGACCAGGTACCTATAAAAGGGTTATATTTGCAAACTTAGCTATGGCTTGAAGCGACATCTTGCAGCTGCCAACAACCTTAGCTGCCATGAGCGCGCGCTTTGCTATCTGAGTAAATGCACACCTCGCGCACCCACTGAGTTTTCCGACAGGAGCGTACACGATCTCTCTATACCCAGAAATTTCGTTTAGAAGAAACTAGCGAAATTGGGTAGACGAACTGACAGCGACACCTTGAGATGTTCGCAGAAGAGTCCCACTCCTATAACGTAGTCCATTTTCCAACCGTCCCTGTAGAGTAAAATCACGTCCTTCCTTGGCACCACGTCGCCCCTACAGTAACCTCTTGAGGACGGGCTGGAGTGGGAGTGAGAAGTCCAATTAGAGGGGAAGGAAGATAGAAGTTATAGTGATAGGAGTACGAAAAAGCAGTGGAGGAAAAGGTGGAAGGAATGGAGTCTTAGGGGGAAGGGAAATTTTAAATGTACGCAAATCAATTTTCGGGCAGTACATCGTTTATATTTCGTATCACGTTGTTTGTCCGCGATGGACCCCAAAGCTACTTAACCGATTTCAATCAAATTTGCACACCGTGTGCAGTTTTATCCAATTTGAAAGATAGGTTAGCGTTCCAGTGAAGTTCCTTTCCGGGAAGTGGACCAGATACCGACTTATTCGAACAAATTCTATTCACGGTTCGATTTGCCTGAAATTTGGTATAAAGATAGCCCTTTGCCCAGATTAGTATTTACGATAGTTTTTTCCGGGAAGAGGACCAGCGACCGATCTTTTCGTACAAATACAGTTCTTGGTTTAATTCACCTGGCACTTTTTTCCTGGCACTTTTTTCGTGAAATGGAGCAGGGCCGACTGGGACAGGGACTTGGACTTGGGGTGGGACTAGGACTAGGAAAAAGGGATGGAGATGAACAAGAAGAACTATAGAGAAGAGAAAAGAGGGAAGGAGAAAGAGATAGAGTTAGACAAAGATAGAGAGATATGGATAGATAGAGAGGAAAAAGAACATGGAAAAGATGGAGAGGAGAAAGAGACGCAGAAAAGGAGAAAGGCAGAGGTAAGAGTGAATAAAAAGATAAGGAAAAGAGGGAGATTTGTGATGGGAGAGTCAGAGGTAAAAACTGTTTAAAAGTTATGCAAATAGACCAAAGTTAGGACTGAAGAACGTCTGCCGGGTCTGCCATTGATATATGAACAAAGTAATAAAACAAAGTAATAAAAAAATAGGGTAGGGTACCAACGAGTCTGACATGGTCTGCTAGTTGCAGAAGAATCTGAATGAAATGGCATACCACCATTGATGCTAAGGACGCGCTCGTTGCGGATGTGCTTTATTTGTTTTGAATTTTTTAGTTACGGTTTAAATATCTTCGTTTCTTTGGTTGGTTAAATTTTAAGTTTTTTAGTAAGTTTTTTTTTATATTTTTACATGAAGTACTCGCATTTTTCTTCTCTACTGATCAGTTATGCCTTGCAGGCAGAATAATGTTGGCCACAACAAAAATATGCGGCAGAAGAAAAACCAAGTTTGCTTTTCTTAGCTGAATGGAGTAAATAAATATCGTCGGGTTATGAAGTGGTGGAGTGTCACAAGCAGACAAAATATTTTTTTTCTTATTCATCGCAGCAAATAGAAAAAAAATACGTTCAACTTGCTTGAGTGCACCCACTTTGTGCACTGAGTGCTTTCTTCAATTGATGGAACTCGCGACAAAAATATAAAATCTTAATAAAAATAAACTTTCCTTATAAATAATACTAAACCAATTATACACTTTGCCGCAAGATTGATGCAACTAACAATCGTTGCCACAGGCTGCCATGAGCGAACGGTTTTATTGAAGCGATGAAGCGTGTTGGGAAGGGTTTTTGTAAAGCAGGTTCGGTCTTCTTAAGTTGTGTTGTGCATCATTAACTGAATGACGACAAAATACAAACGAACAAACAAATACGGAAATATCTGAGAGAAATGTTTAAATAAGTTTACCACGCTGGTACTCGCATGGGCATAAGTTAGATACCATAATCTCGGCTTAAGTAAGAGTTGCATATAATCCATCAAGCAGGAAAGGCGTGGACAAAAGCGCGGCGTTGCAAAATGTGCAACCCTACGATATGCGATACCGTGCCCATTGGAAGTTTGCAGCCGGGAGGTTAATCAGGCTGTATTTGAACGGAGCCTCTCTGATACCGGGCCGGGTATTTTGATCTTACAGCGGTAAGGGCTCTGCCGCGGCGGACGACTCATTTCCCCTTCGAATATATTAGACCCGTAGCTGGCCTCGTCTGGCGAAGGGCCGTACGACAAAGATGAATTTCATTAAAAGAAATAGTAAAACTTGGTCCTCCTCCGCAAGGGGAAGAGCACCTTCGCCGCAATTTCCGAAAGAGCAAACACGCTCTAAGAACGCGAATGTAACAGGGGTTGAGGGGGCCTGAAAAGGAGGAAATAGCCACTCAGTGGTGGTTGGCACCAGTACGGCTGCGATGGAGTTGCGCTGGCAACGGCGAGCGCCACCGCACCTGCCGATGCCGAACTCCGACCAAGCGCGGGCACGGCGACCTGTCTTCAAGCGGCTGTGACATGGGTCTCACGATCTGCCCACTCCGAGCCAAGGGAAGAGGCAGTCGCAATTTTAGGTACACCCGGGGGACTGACCGCAATGACAACTACGGGTGGGTTCTCCCCAAATCACAGGAGGACAACTTCAACGGGTTCAACAGCTTCTAGCGACTCGGTGGGGCCCAGTACCAGTAAGGCAGCGAAGGTAGTTGCGCCGGCAACGGCGGACACCGGAGCGCCTGCTGCTACTGTGCGCTCATCAGACGCCAGTTCCATAACCGCTCTCCCTATGGCCGCAGCAGGAGTCCCGAGATCCGCTTGCTCAGGGGAGACGGAAGCGGCAAAGAAGCCTCAAACCGCGAGAGCGACCGCGGAGGAAACTTCTGGTCTGAACTCTGCCAAGGACACTTCTCCTGGTGGCTCCGGTCACCGCGACAAAAAGCGGGCCGCTAATATCCTTAAAAAGTACGAAGGGGTACCGCAGGACACGCTGCCACAGAGTGTCAGGAACGCGGTGGAAAAGGCGCAAGCCCTGCTGCCAAATTGCCGAAAAACTCTCGCGCCGGCTGCAAACAGCGCTACTCCCTACAAACGCCAAAGGTAGGACAAGGATATCAAACCTCCTCCGAAAAGGCAGCAACTACACTCTGGGGCAGGTAAGCTCAGATTTGCCGAGGTGGCAAAGTACAGGATCGTTATAGGTATCCTGGACTGCGGAAATGAGCGTGGGGCCATCCCGAAAGGCCGGTGGCTGTATGTCTGGAACGAAATCGGTAACGCCGTCCTCGACGTCATGATAGAGATTCCGGGCACCCCGCCACGTGGTACTGATGAGGGATGGCATCAGGGCCAGATCAAGGTCCTCGCTTCCGACGACGCAAGAACTGTATATAAAGCAGCAACTGTAAGGCTGGGCCCTGTCTATCCCGGGGCTAAGATAGATGCCGTCAACTGGAAGGACATTCCAGCCAGTCGAAGGGCAAGAGCATGGGTTCCAGCAACTCCAGCTGAACCAGAGAGAATTCTGCGGATGCTGCAGGTCATGAACCCGGCTTTCCCGACGCACGACTGGAGTGTAATCCGAGTCGAGGATGCTGTAGGACCGAGGAGGCAGGTCGTCTTGGCCCTCAATAAGGACGAGCACCTCAGGAGGAGCAAAGGAAGGATGTATTACGATGTCGTAATACATGTGTACCGTGGCGATGCGCAACGGAAGCGGAGCTCTCCGGTGCAGAGGAGTATGGTTTTCCGCCTCGTCAGATTGTGCAGGTGCTCTGGGCAATCTGACGATGGAGGATTACCTGCTGGATAGCGACGGGAAGAGGCCGAGTTACGGTAGTGGAGGGAGGGAGTCTGGATCAACTCAAACTGAGGCTGCTTTAGATAAACCTCCACAAATCTAAAGCAGCCTCGGCTGCTCTCATTAGTCGCCTTTCTAAAGGCGACTTCGACGTGGTCCTCATTAAAGAACCCTGGGTAATAACTCCAGGAACTGTGGTTTGGGGGCCAGTGGGTTCAAGCTCATCCGAGCATCAGCAGAAGGTAATTTTAGAACCTGTATCTTCGTAAAGTCTGAGCTAAACATCTTTCTTTTACCTAAATATATCAATGGCGACATGACTGCAATCAGCTTGGCAGTTTGGGAACACTGACAGAACGATGGCATCTGTGTACATGCCGTATGATGCTGAGGAACCTCCTCCGCATAGGATGGTGATGGTCCAATGTAGGAGTTCCGATATCAACACTCGTGGTGAGTCTCTTTTTGATTACCTTTTAGCAACTAACCTGGTAGTTTGCAACATTGGTAACGAACCAACTTTTATTACTAAAAATCGCAGAGACGTCATAGACCTCACCATTTGTAGTGAAAGTATGTATGAGTATGTAAAAAAATGACGTGTTCTAGAGGCACACTCCTTCTCAGACCACCGCTACATCGAAGTTGTGATAGACTTTTTGTGGAACAACCCATCGTAAAACGTAACCTACGCAATACGAACTGGAAAACCCACAACTATCTTCTATCTAGGAACCTACAGGAATTGCCCTCAAAAAGCCCCTCTTCAACGGAGGAGCTGGAGGATCTGTAGCGACCTTTACAACGGCACTCTCTAATGCCCTCGAACAGGCTTACCTAGAGCAAAACCACGCGGAAAGCGCAAACCCCACTGGTCCTTCCATGACTTGGACCTACTTCGCAAATCCTCCGAGACACAGTATAACAGGGAAAAAGCCTAGACAATGAGCCACAATGGCTATTATACAAAGACAATTTAAGGGCATACAAAAAAGTCCTAAGCCACGCGAAGAGAACTTCGTGGAGAAACCTCTGCACAGGAGTAGAAAGCGTTAACGATACAGCAAGGCTGCGCTGCTTGCTTTCAAAATCCCAAACAGCAATGAGATTTTTGCGAAGGCATGACGGTACTTGGACCAGCTCAGAAGGGGGACTCTAGAGCTGCTCCTGGAATCACATTTTCCTGGAAACCAACCTGGAAATTCCTAGGCGTGGTTCTGGACAAAAGGTTGAACTGGAAAGATAATATTATCCAGCGCCAGAAAAAAGCGTATACCGCTTTATACACGTGTAAAACAGCCATAGCAATAAATGGGGTCTTACCCCCACATTTGCATATGGACCTACACATCGATTATCCGACCCATACTGCTATACGGGGTAGTTGTATGGTGGACAGCCTTGGACAATGCGTCAAACCGAAACTTACTAGAAAAAGTGCACGGATCTAGTATGATCTGCATAAGTGGTGCTCTGCGAACAACGCCAAGCGCTGCTCTTGAAATCATTCTTGACATCGTATTTCTGGATCTAGCAAGATACCGCGCAGCTGCAGCGTCAGCACTGCGGTTAAGAGAATCGTCCAACTGGAGCACTAAGCCTACAGGTCACCGCAACATACTGAGTAACTACGACTTTCCTTCCTCGAAGTACAGATCGGTGTGCGAACACAACAGTTGCGGACAGCAACTTCATAGTAAAAATTCCAGCAGGGAAGATTGGGTGTATCCGAGCAGATTCCTGCATACCACAGGCAGCATTTCATATTTACCGACGGTTCTAAGCTGGCGGTAGGGTTGGAGGGGGCGTCTTTTCAAAGGACCCGGATCTCCAACTTTCTTTCAGACTACCTGATCATTGCAGCGTCTTCCAAGCAGAAGTAGCAGCTATCATGGAAGGCCGTGACTCAATAGGCACACAGAATACCGGCAAGGAAATCTTTATTTTCAGCGATAGCCAAGCGGCATAAATTCCTTGGTTCCTATTCAACTCCGAATGGACACTAAACTGTCGCCGATCTCTTCAGGAGATGGCCCAACAGAACCGTGTACACTTCAAATGGGTCCCCGGACACAGGGACATAGAGGGAAACTGCGCTGCAGACGAACTTGCTAGGCAGGGTACGGCCAGATAGATTCTTCCTGACAAAGAATGCCTAGGTATGCCTTTTGCCACTTGCAAGCTAATGCTAAAAGAGTATACCTACAGTCAAGCCAACGAAAGATGGCTACTAACCTCGGGATGTAGAATAGCAAAGCAATCCTGGCCTAAATGGGATACTAGGAGATCTTGTCACGTATATACCCTAAGCAGGGCCAAAATCTCCTCACTTGTAGGAGTTTTGACTGGGCACTGCCTCATCGGAAGGCATGCGGAAAGGCTAGGAGCGGCCTTCCGACGATGCTGCAGGAAGTTTTAAAGAAGAAGAGGCGATGCACTTCATCTGCAACTGCCCGGCATTAAGTGTCCCCAGACAACGCTGACTGGGAGCTCCCTTCGTGAGCGATCTCCGCCAGGTTTGGGAGCATGATATAAGGGACTTGGTAGCTTCTATCAATATATATCGAAATGGTTCGAAGAGGAGGGCTAATGGTGTCTTTCTGAAGTACCACAACGGGCCAACTGATACTGGCCTATGTGTGCCCATGGGGAAGCTACTACTACCTAACCCAACCTAACGATATTAAACACACAAAGTGGCTCATAACTCTGAAAGGAGAAGCCTTAAGGCTCACGATGGGCATACTAACTGGACACTGCCTTCTTACGTCACATTCTTTTAAGTTAGGCCTCGTCAGTAATAGCAGAAGTAGGAGGTGCGAACTGCAGGAAGAAAACGGTGAGCACGTTCTGTGTCCATGTCCTGCGCTCACCAGGTCAAGGCGGCAGAGTTGCCAGATATCGAGTCAGCAATTAAGCTAAGTCCTAGAAAACGTCTAGGATTTGCTAAGAGGACGGAGTTATTCTATAATATACGTACCTGATTGGGGTTTCTTACCTTTGGCCGTCAAACAAATTTTGGTAAGACTATGGACACATTCATGCTCTGTAGGTCTTTATTGACCGGCCAGTTCAATCTAACCTAACCTGGGCTCAAGTATATGAAAAATATGAATATTTTCTCTTGAAAAAAATTGTTTCAAGGTAATACATCTAGAAATTTAAAGTATACCTGTGTGTTGTTGTTGTGGTAGGTCATCTTACATAAGTTCTGGGAAAGCAGCTGCTTCAAAATATTTGAACCAAAGTGTTTAGCGGTTCAGACTTAACATTCTTGAGTTTAAACTATTATTGTATCCAGATAAAGTTCAACTAGAGTGCTGGGAGTTGCTGTTGTTGTTGCAGCGATAAGGAAACACTCCGAAGTTTTTGGGAAGTTTTATTGATGTTGATAGTCCTTTACCGGATACAGATCCGGTACGTTCCCGTAACAAGCACCATTAAGGTACTAGTCCAGCCACCTCGGGAACGATTTACCTTCTAAGGCCATAACACACTTCCACCCCTAGATCCATTAGGAAATTGGGGCGCCAGAGCATCGGCTGCTAAATAATAATACGCCGCCTGCGTATCTCTATTTAGGT
This sequence comes from Eurosta solidaginis, assembly GCA_029619165.1. NCBI lineage: Eukaryota > Metazoa > Arthropoda > Insecta > Diptera > Tephritidae > Eurosta > Eurosta solidaginis. The sequence continues at coordinate 16,279 of JARSSU010008108.1, forward strand.
CGCGTTCTGAATTTCCCGTTTGCATGACATGAGTCATGTTTGTTTGTGAGTTTTGTTATTCTAGAGAGGACTTTACTTTTCGATTGCCTACTCAGTTCAAAGCTGCATTTGTTGACAATAGAATTCTCCATTGGATTTCGCTGATGGTCTTCAAAAAGATGTATATACTGTCGACACTGACATGTAACTGCACAAACTTCTTTGGTACATAGAGCTATGTGCTTATACTTCCTGCCACAAGGTAGTCCGTTTGAGTCGATATTTGCATCTCGTAGTAGCCAGGACGCTATGCTATGATAAGCTTGTCGTCGATCACGATGTCATCGATTTGAACGCGACTTACTTTTACAATCAGTACCGTCCCCTCCGCATACGTTGTGGTGCGCAATTGCATCGGCGCCTTTGGCAAGCCGCCCTTTATACCCCTCCTAGTTTACCAGCTTTTTGAACTGCTCTCCTGGGCTTCCACGTTATGAGCCAGGTAGCAGAGTAAAGGACGGTTCCGCTCTATTGCTACTCCCGGTAGTCTTTAATGCTCAAGTGCGATATCATACACGAATATAGGTGGTTCCTTATCATGACTGGAGCTCTAGCCCTGACACGACAAACCCGCACGTTTGCACCATATCTAACGAATCCTCCTGCTAGGCGTCACTTTACTGTCTTATGTGTACAATTGCGTGATTCAGTTGTTTGCCTATTGTGAATGCGCTCACCAAGTGCCGGGTGGCAGCACATATTTTTCCAGACAGATTATTTCTAGTAATCCTCAAAGAAGCAATTGCTTTCTCTTAAGAACTTGAGTAGGAGTGAAAGTCGACCCTGCCAAACTTTGCTAGGCAGTCAAAAAAAACCATACGCCTAGAAATCTGGACTTGCTTGTTTGCTGTTCTGGATATCGCAGCGAAAACGATGCATCAACTCTTCTTCCTCCTGACAGCTTCTACAGAGGGAGCTTGATGTTTTGCATTGATGTAATGGAGCAATGACTTGGTAAGTTCTATCACTGCAGATTTGTTCAGCCTGAGCCATGACAAATTTATTCCCTTCAATATTGTTGTGTCCAGGACCCAATAAAAGGAGGCACTGAGATGCCTTATAAATGCCACCGAGGCCTGACACCTCAGTACGTAATTTGGCTTTATCACGTTGGCTTCTTATGCCTTTAGAGCGGCCTGGGACAGTACTATCTTATCGTAGTCTGGCTGCATTTTTAGGAATAGACCTCCTCCTGGAAGACCCTACATGAGTCAAGAAGTGGGTACGACAGATTTATCTGCAGATGCTTTGAATACAGTCCAGCTCCAGTTCCATTTTCTATTTCCGAGCATTTTGTGAAGATTGCAATACCCTACCATCCACGCTTTCCTCCCATTTCTCCCTTATCTTACGTTCTGCACCACCGAGAGGTGATATGGTCGTTTTTGGACGTAGGGTCAGTTATTTAATCGTCCACCTGCCATGTCATCTAATATAGTCGCGAATTCTCTTAGTCGTAGAGCCCCTTTCACGAACACTTCTTGAGGCATAATTTGCAAAATTATGTTTAACCCTTCCTGAGGTGCACTGTACACTGTGCCTGCTGTTCCTAAGCGTTCCAATAGGATACGGCGAGATTAATAGAAGGAGACATCTGCACATGATCGACCAAGCCCAAAAGTGCCCAATCAAAATTTCAATTCCTTTATTGATAAAAGATACAAAAGATTTACAAAGCTTTTTAAAATGACACTTTCCATATAAATTTCCTATTATATGAGCTCTATAAACCTAAGTAATACAATTTCACTCTATCAAAATAACAAATTCAAGGTTTTTATGCTTTTCTACAGAAATGAAATGCGCGCTAATTTGGGCAAATATTTTGCTATACTTTTCATAGAAAATGTTTCTTTGTAGTTGTTTTTTATATACATAGTTGTACAGGTGAATTGTGCTATTGAATGGAGAACGGCTATGTGGGTTGATAGGATTGGTAAGATTGTGGGTTTTGAATAAATAAATACAGAAAAGCACAAAGGGTACACGTAATTAGTTTTATCTGTTTCCAAATTGCTAATGGATATGTTCTATTTTATACCGCCACAAAACCAGAGATGGAAGCAGTGCACTAAGCTTTGAGCAGCAATACTACTCGATGTGAAGCGAGCTGACATAATCAAGATCGTGTGCAAAGTGTTAATAGACGTTAATTTGCTGTGGACTTGAACGTCCGTTCATCTTTCACATATTCGTAAAATTTAGTGATTTCTATAGCATTTTCACACAGAGGGTCAATGAAATAATCAGCTAAGTTTTCTACATTAAAGCTCTCTAATCAAGATCCTGGGTTAAGAGTTAATGAGACGTAAATTTGTTCTGGACTTGAGCCTCTGTTCATCTTTCACATATTCGTAAAATTTATTGATTTCTATAGGCTCATTCCATTTCAAGACACCCGGTCCGCGCAAGACATGATTTTTGATTTCGATGAAATTTTAATATGTTGCTCTTTGGTCAAAATAATGAAACACAGGTTTTTTTTTGCCTCAAAAAAATTTTTTTTTGGATTTATCGGCAATTGAATTCGATAAAATACAATTGATATTTTATTCACCTATTTTTTCAACTGTCAATAACTTTGTCAAAAATTAACCGATTCTCATAATTTTTTCTTTGAAATGTTCGTTAATTTTAATTTTATATAAAATTTATAAACAATTGCATACAGTTACTTATTTTTTTAGTACTTAGTAAAAATTTATGGCTTTTTTTCCAAAAATTAATATTTCAAATAACGGTTATTGTTTTTTGTTTAAAACTTTTTCTGTATCAAGTGCGCAGTTTTATATTTCAACTTGGGTAAATATCCCTTAGCCAAAACTAGTTGTTTTCGAAATATGAATTTTTGAATATTAAACGTTTTTTTCGCCATATATTGATGCAATACATATCAGCATACAAGGCGATCAATGCCAAATGCTTAAAATTAATTAAAATATCACATTTATTATTGAAAATATTCATTTGTTATTATTTCCGAAAAAATTTTTGAGGCACCAGTGTTTCATTATTTTGACCAAAGAGCAACATATTAAAATTTCATCGAAATCAAAAATCATGTCTTGCGCGGACGGGGTGTCTTGAAATGGAATGAGCCTATATAAATCACTAAATTTTACGAATATGTGAAAGATGAACAGACGTTCAAGTCCACAAGAAATTAACGTCTCATTAACTCTTAACCCAGGATCTTGATTATGTCAGCTCGCTTCACATGGAACAGTTTTGCTGCTCAAAGCTTAGTGCACTGCTTCCATCTCTGGTTTTGTGGCGGTATAAAATAGAACATATCTATTAGCAATTTGGAAACAGATAAAATTAATTACGTGTACCCTTTGTGCTTTTCTGTATTTATTTATTCAAAAAACAAAAAAAAACCAACAATCTTACCAATCATATCAACCACATAGCCGTTCTCCATTCGATAGCCCAATTTAACTGTGACAGTATATGTATAAACAAACAGTTACAAAGAAATTTTGTTTTGAACAAGCAAGTTTTTAAGTATTTTCATTGTGCTAAGTTCTTGAAATGTATTGCTTATTTTTTAGTCACATGACAGACCCAAGATGTATAAATAGCGCCCACAAAATGTATCTTTCTTTACTTAATACTTAACAAGTGGTGCAGAAAGTTTTAAACCAACAATATGAATTTAAGCGATAATTTTGCTCTTCTTTTCGTCGCGCTAAGCTGCATATTGTCCTACACGAATGCGCAATTTCGTGTTATTCCTCCTGGCAGATCTGTGCCTATAGCGGAGAGACCATATTTAGTGGCAATATTTAAACAGGAAAATTATAGATGCGTTGGTTCATTGCTTACTATGAAATTCGTGCTTACAGCTTTTAAGTGCGTGTTTGAACAATCTTAGATGAGATCACCGTTAAAGCCGGTGTTTACCAAATTATCCGACTCGGGGCAGGTTGGCCATCCTAGTCGTTTTATTTATACAGAAAAGGCGAGATTACTAAAATTCGATTTGCAACCAGGTATAATTGAATTGCAAACACCCTTTACCAAGAGTGATACAGTGAAAACAATAAAACTTTGCCATTTTACATTAAACGAGGGAAAAAAATATTGGAAATTAGTGGATGGGGCACAAAAAGTATCACAGAATGTCCTGATGAACTTCGAACTACAGTCGCGACCATAGCACCATGGAGTGAATGTTTCAGTTCATTGATGCACTTGCCTGTGGATCCGACGTATGATCCGATCTGTGTTGAAGACCCCGAAAATGGTGCGGGTTATGGAGATTCTGGAGCACCGGGCGTTTTTGGTGGAGAAGTTTGTGCGATTGCAATAGAGGTGTTTAATAAGGATTTGCCGCCAGTGTATTTAGATTTATCTTGTAATAGTGATGCTCGATTTTATATATGGTCAAAGACGGAATGTGAATAGTTCTAAATAAATGCTGACATATACTTATGTATGTAATACTTCTCTGTACTTTTACAGACAGGATACACTCGAAAACATCAGAGTGCGGATATATATATATATATATAGTTCTATAGGTGGACACCTTTTCGAGATATCGGCATAAAGGTGGAACAGGGTGACTCTAGAATGCATTTGTACGATATTGGTATCAAATTAAAGGTATTAATAAGAGTTTTAAAAGGGAGTGATGGTAGTTTATATGTGAAGGCGTTTTCCAGATATCGACCAAAATGTGAACCAGGGTGATCCAGAACATCATCTGTTGGATACCTCTAATTTATTTATATATGTAATACCTGCCAAGATTTCAAGGGTTTTTTATTTCGCCCTGCAGAACTTTTTTCGTTTTCTTCTACTTAATATGGTAGGTGTCACAACCATTTTACAAAGTTTTTTCTAAAGTTCTATTTTCGCGTCAATAAACCAATCCAATTACCATGTTCATCCCTTTTTTCGTATTGGTATAGAATTATGGCATTTTTTTCCTTTGTGCGTAATTTTCGATATCGAAAAAGTAGGCGTGGTCATAGCCGGATTTCGTGCATTTTTTATACCAAGATAAAGTGCGTTCAGGTAAGTACGTGAACTAAGTTCAGTAAAGATATGTCGATTTTTGCTCTAGTTGTGGTGTTAGCGGCCATGCGGAAGGACAGACGGACGACTGTGGTATAAAAACTGGGCGTGGCTTCAACCGATTTCGCCCATTTTCACAGAAAACAGTTAGCGTCAATAAATCTAAGCCCCTACCAAATTTCAAAAGGATTGGTAAATTTTTGTTCGACTTATGGCATTAAAAGTATCCTAGACAAATTAAATGAAAATGGGCGGAGCCACGCCCATTTTGAAATTTTCTTTTATTTTTGTATTTTTGTTGCATCATATCATTACTGGAGTTTGAATGTTGACATAATTTACTTATATACTGTAAAGATATTAAATTTTTTGTAAAAAATTTTACTTATTTTTTTTTAAAAGTGGGCGTGGTCGTTCTCTCGATTTCGCTAATTTTTATTAAGCATATGAACAGTAATAGGAGTAACGTTCCTGCCAAATTTCATCATGATATCTTCAAAGACTGCCAAATTACACCTTGCAAAAGTTTTAAATTACCTTCTTTTAAAAGTGGGCTGTGCCACGCCCATTGTCCAAAAGTTTACTAATTTTCTATTCTGCGTCATAAGTTCAACTCACCCTACCAAATTTCATCGCCTTATCTCTCTTTGTAATGAATTATCGCAATTTTTTCGGTTTTTCGAAATTTTCGATATCGAAAAAGTGGGCGTGGTTATAGTCCGATATCGTTCATTTTAAATAGCGATCTAAGATGGGTGCTCAGGAACCTACATAACAAATTTCATCAAGATACCTCAAAATTTACTCAAGTTATCGTGTTAACGGACGGACGGACGGACGGACGGACGGACATGGCTCAATCAAATTTTTTTTTCGATCCTGACTATTTTGATATATGGAAGTCTATATCTATCTCGATTCCTTTATACCTGTACAACCAACCGTTATCCAATCAAACTTAATATACTCTGTGAGCTCTGCTCAACTGAGTATAAAGAAAGGCTAAATGTGTGTTAGTTTGTCGCCGGTGTTTGAAGAGTTGCGTCGGTCGATTTTATTCAAGCTTTCACATAAGTTTGCATATACCTCACGCGGTGGTTTATTACATAGGTTTGGTTGCGATCGACGCACAGGGTTTCGTGATATAGACCAAAACGTGGACCCGGGTACCCCTAGAATGTTTTTATAGAATATGGATATCAAATGAAAGCTGTTGATGAGTGCTTTAGTACAGGGTAGTTTTCATACCTATTGGTAACTAGGGTCTCGAGATATAAGCCAAAACGTGGATCAGGGTACACTATGGTAGTTTTCATACATATTGGTGACTAGGGTCTCGAGATATAGGCCAAAACTTGGATCAGGGAACACCAGGATGTGTTTTACATTATGGGCATCAAATGGAAGCTGTGGATGTGTGCTTTAGTACAGAGTAAGTTTTATACCGCTGGGTGACTAGGGTCTCGAGATATAGGTCAAAACGTGGACCCGGATACCCCTAGAATGTGTGTGTAATATGGATATCAAATGAAAGCTGTTGCTGAGAGCTTTAAAATAATTTTCATTGTGATATTCGATTTAGTCGCATCAACCTGGCGAAACTGATAAATATGCATGCGAAGCTGAAATAAAGACATGAATTAATAACCACATACCTATTTACATATGTACGTCCTATCGATTTGCCTGAAATTGGTATATAAATTTGCCTATATTAGTATTTACCATAATTTTTTTCGGGAAGTAGACCAGAGACGGACTGAGACTGGGATTAGGACTAGGACTGGGACTGAGACTCGGAGTGTGACTGGGACTGGAACAAAATACATACCACCCTCTGGGACTCGCAATAAGGGATGAAGAAGAATAAAAAGAACTTGAGAGAAGATAAAAGAGAGAAGGAGACTGATAAAGAGGTAAAATGAGACGAAGATAGAGATAGACGAAGCGAAAAAGACGGATGGAGGAGTGAATAAAAGGATTAGGAAAAAGTAATTTTATAAATTAAAAATATATAAATTCAAAGTAGATACATAATAATGGACCCTATAGTCCTTTGCCGGATACAGATCCGCTACGTTCCGGTAACAAGCACCATTAAGGTACTAACCCGACCATCTCGGGAACGATTAATATGACCACATGAAACCTTCTAGGCTATCATGCACTCCCACCCCCTAGATCCATTATGAAATTGGGGGCGCAGAGCCTTGGCGGCTAAAGAAGCAGGATTCGCCACGTGTAGGTGAGGTTTACAATGGGTTGGAGAAACTATAAATTGCGCTGGCAACCCCTTAAAAGGGGTTGCGCTACATAAACCCCTTGAATAAATTTGGTATTTTAGTTGCCTCTTACGGCAGGCTTACCTACCCCCTGACGTATCTCTATGTATGCAACGTTCTGCATTTCCCGTTTGCATAACATAACATAGCCAATGAAGTCTTTAGGCTCTTATTCCCTTGACAATGTTTATTTCTACGTAAAGGTCGAACAGATTAGCATAAAACTGCCTGCACGGTGCTGGCCTCACGGGGAGGGTAGTGAATGATACGTAACTCATTAGCATATGTACGATACGATAAGTATAAACCGTGAGTTTTGTTATTCTAGAGAGGACTTTACTTTTCGATTGCATACTCAGTTCAAAGCTGCATTTGTTGATAATCGAATTCTCCATTGGATTTCGCTGATGGTCTTAAAAAAGATGTATATACTGTCGATACTGACATGTAACTGCGCAAACATCCTTTGCTACATAGAGCTGTGTGCTTATACTTCCTGCCACAAAGTAGTCCGTTGAGTCGATATTTGGATCTCCTAGTAGCCAGGACACTATGCTATGCTTGTCGTCGATCATGATGTAATCCATTTGATATCGCGTTCTTCGATCAGGAGACTGCCATGTAGCTAAATGTATCTTTTAATGCTGGATCCTGGTACTGTAGATGATCATAATTCGAGCCTTGACGAAGTCAATCAACATCAACCAGTGGAGAGAAAATATATCGTAGAAGCTGAATTTTCCAAATGTATGATCAAATCTGCCTTCCTTTCGCATCCTGAACTCTAGTTGGCACGCAATGATTTAATGTAATGGCCTCGACAGTCCGTCGTCCTTTTTGCTCTGTCTCTGGATTCTGCATCCCTTGAATAGGACTTTCCTAGGTATCGCCGTTTTACTGAGCATTCCGCACAGCAATTTCTCCGTGATACCCTTACGACTTGTTGACTTTACTCTTTCCTGTTGCACATTTGTGATACTAAATTTCTTGTGGTAGATTCTTCCCCAAAAACTCTATGCAAGACGAGTCTTTCCTCGTGAAACGGGGGCAGTGGAACGTGACGTGTTCTGCGTTTTCTAACTCCGTGGAAAACATTGGGCAAAGAGCATCTTCCTCTATCTACGCTTCCATAAATATTCTTTGAAACCACCATGTCCACTCAGTATCTGCGTGATATGGTAGTTCAGTTCTACGTGCTTCCGCTCATTCCATTGAGCTACGTTCCAAACTAGCATGAAGGTCAAACGCCCTTTACTCGAGGCCTCCCACCGTTCTTGCCACTTAGCTATTTTTGTGTCCTTGCCCTTTTCTTGGCTTTTTCAGATGGTCGCTCGATATTGTTGTCATACAGATCGGCCATTTAACTTGCCAGTAAGTCCACTGGGATTTTCCG
>JARSSU010008109.1:0-45925 GCA_029619165.1 Eurosta solidaginis
GCTATGTGCACTAGCGCCGCCTCTTATGAGTGTTAAGTTGAGTCGAATGTTGGTTCAGTGATATGCACTTTAGGAAGAAATCATGAGGAGGCTGGATAACCGAAGAATTTCATTAATTAGGAATCATAACGGCATTTCGTTACTAACTAAAGGGATAATATCGGTAGATACTGGCTGGGTTCCGATCTTTTTCTATATTCTGGCGAAAGGCATAGCTTTTAACGGACAAGTAGAAAAAAGTCCTAGGTGGTGAGCCCTCATGGCCAAGGTGTTTGGCAACGGTATTAGGTTCTTCCGTCTGGGATATTGATATGAAAGGCTTGGCCGTTTCAATAACTTCTTACCCTCTGTTGAGGGAACGGTGAGGGTTGACTCGTCAGCTTGTGTTTTGTGCCATTGATTTGGCGATATCTAGCACTGTCAATGAAGTATGCATTGCAATTGGCTACAGAAAGCACTCGCGCATTGTCGAGCCGACAGACGAAATTATAGTCAAATGCATTATTATATTTTTCTATTTTTAGTATTAAAACAACACAAATTATAGTAAATAAACATTCTAAAACTGACTAGTATAATGAACGCCACAAAATTCTAGTCAAGAAAACTAAAATGTTTGCTAAATACTTTGGCCTTTTGACTGCAGGGTTATTCTTTCCCTAGGTTCGCTGGGAGGCGACCTGAGGACATGCTCTTTTTGCCAAGTCTTATCCACAGACATATGGAATTCTTTGGTATTTATAAATGTATTTTTATTCTACGAATAAAGTACGACACCCCGTACCGGCCCGTTCAGTCCGAACCAATTTTTTGGGTTAAAAAAACGCGTATCCCTATTAGTAGAAATGAGGGCATTTCAAATGGGTATTACGAACAGAATTTTGATCCCAGCCTCCTACTGCGCATATGAAGATTTATGGCATCTCGCATATAAATTGTTAACTTTGTCAATGGAGTATGTGTAAATGGAAGTCTTCTATTTATGTCACTTTTCAATTAAAAAGAGTTATACGGACTTGTGGAAGTAGATTGAGGTGTAGAACAAGAGTTTTAAACTCAACCTCAAGCTACAAGCAGATATCCAGCTCTCGTCAATTTATAGAAAGTGAGCAATTCCGTCTGATTTACTTTTAAATATGTCATGTCACTCAGTTGGAGAGAGGAATCTAAAGATAAGCTCTAGTTCTCGAATAAATGCACACGAATATCTCCTGCGATATGTCTAGGATTGAAAAACACTATATATGCGCGTAGTTAGGGCAGGCAGGAGGATATTTAATGCAGAGAGAGAAACACGTTTCGCAATTCATTTAAAATAGGAGATTTTTTGTTTTTTGCGCAGTTCGAAAATGGCGTGTCTGTCTTCTTCAGGGCCCACACATGAATTTTTAACCCGACACCTCGGTACTACCAGTCTGGTCACGGCACCCCAAATCGTCCCAAGCAGATAGGAGACATAATCATGAGCTCGTAGGCGTCGAAAGCTTCTGTTGGATAAAGGCAGAGGGCCGCAAGGGATGTATGTCATAATCTATCTGTATATCTCTTCTCCTTTAGGGATTTATAGTTTGAGATTCGCGACCAAACATAAGGAACCACTCCATTTGCACGAAAAGCGTAAAGGTATCTTTGAGTGGCTCTGTGAAAACCAGATCACAGATAAAAATTATATGTTATTCGATCGTCGAATTAATAAAACACTAAAAAGTACTTGATTTGTAAATTGGATTTTAGAATCACGAAATCCGATCGTGTATTACGATCGTGATCGACAACCATTTGAAACTCACACAATAGCTCTAAGATGGAGATTTGGAGTAATGACCTATGTGAGATGGGGTTAATTCGTACGTAAGGTACAATTGTAATTTAACAAAAAAGGTGGGACGGTTCATATCCATCGTTTGAGTGTAAATGTTTTTCGATCCGTGATGCATTAGTGACGATACAGCTCCTTGTTTAATATCTCTGGAAGTATGACATATAGTGACCCGGCAATGAAAAAGTGGCTATGACTCTCACATTGTTCCACTTTTTCTGCGTTTCGATAGTTTTTGAGACGCTCTTCACGTGGCTGAAAACAAGAAAGTCCTAACTTACTAGAAGCTGTGTACTAAAAGTGTAGAGAAAGAAAAGACACAAATGAAAGTCGATGGATCGTTGGGTTCCTTCGCGATGCCACTTTGGTGGCTGGTGAAGCATCCTCAGATTTTTTTATATCATTTTTTTCGATGTGCAATGGAGCCAAAATATCGCGTCAGAAACTGGTTTGTGCTTGCCTTTTGGGCTGACTGTCATAATGCAAAAGAAAAAACTACTAAGAATTGAAGAAATGCATTGTTTATCTTTTTTGAGTCATAAGCACCTTTCAAAGGACGGGTCACATATAATGGAATTGTCAACATATAAACGTAATAGCTTGGAAGGCCTTACTTATGGGAACCAATAACAAAATGATAAATTTCTGTAAATAAATTCGGTGGTCCATCGCTATTCATCTTATAGTTTTTGCGAAATTAGAAAAAAGAAACGCCAACATTGGCGAAATTTTTAAGATAGCCTAATGACCACAAATTGATTGGTGCAAAATGCTTACTTAAATAAATTTAAAATCCGATAAATAAAATATTCGAAAAGTTTTAATATTTTCTCCAATTTCGGATATTTACACATTTTATAGATCGATTTACCCGTTTCAGTTATAAAATCATATCAGTGTTTTAAATTTGTCATAATAAAAAAGAAAACACTAAATTCCATAAAAAGCGCTATGCTGTTTTTCTGGTCGCTGCTGTATTGGCATTATATGCTATGTTATGGCAAAGTGCTATGCTTTTAAGTTTACATTACTTTGAGATGGATGAAAGAGTGACTTTAACAGATTGCTTTCCCGGATACAATATTTAGTTGCGATGTTTTGAAATTTTATAGTTTGAGACATAGCGCAATCCTGAAATCAGTTGTAAGATGAAGTTATTGATTTTATCTGTCAGCCGCAAAGAGTTCAAAATTATTGCATTTCACAAATACTCAATATATTGCATATTGTATGTCCCTCCCTAAAACTAAATGTAGATAGGCCGTAGCTGTAGACACATACTCTATATCCAATTAGCACATATCGTTATTTCCGTTAATTTTTGTGTGCACAGAATAGTGAATAACATGCAATCATATTTATAATGCGGCAGCTGACGTGCAATCTGCGTAACCGGAAGTAAAGAATTCGGTTGCTGTGTTGCTAAATAATAAATGCATGAAAAGTTTATAATTTAAATATAATAAGGCATGTGTGCTTTGAAGCATCATTTAATATTTAAAAAAGATTTACAGAATTTTAAAAAATTTGTTTTAAAGAATATCGCACATGTGTTGTCCATAGCTGATTTCCCTATTTTGTTAACACCGGTACCAATTCCGAGCACCAGGAGATTTAAGATCCCCCCACACCATTTAATACGTTTGACTAAGAGGCTGATATTATTTTCGCTGTTACGTTGGTTCTCAGCTCGATTATGGACTTCACAGTCTTGAATTTGTATGCATCAACAGCAAACGATGATTCCCAAGACGCAAACGCGCCTATTCTTTTCTTTTATACCTCTTCAAAAGCCCGAGACGTAAACCTGCAGCGCGTTTGTTAACCATATGGTCCGTATAGAAATCGTTTTCTTGCCGCGATTGGCTTCGAGGAGATTTTTGCCGAACTTCTCTTTCAAAGAGCATCGTGATCCTTTTATCGTATTCCTACAGATTTTCGTGGCGGTACCTTCTCGTTTATGCCGAATTCCAGCGGTAGCGGTAACTTAGCAGAATCATCTTCTGGCTTGAATACAATCTCTTTTATCGATTGGATGCGGCCATTCCTCTAAATAAGTAGAACCGCGTGGATTACGTTTTGACACATTGTCATAGATGCGTCGCGTGACACTCTGATACCGTCCAATAAAGTAATGGCGTTTTCTTCCGCGTTCCTATGTATTCAGTTGTCGATAGAACAACCTTGACATTTTTAGGCTCGACGGTGCTGGGTCTCCAACCTCAGGTTTTTGAGGGAGCTTATTTTACGCGGAACCTCCACTATCTGAGGTTCATATGCACAACTATAGATGGATGATCACTTTAGGTATTGCAATCACCAAATCTTCACTCACACAGCTCTGTAGAGATCAGTGCTAATTAAATTTATGTCGATTATGGAACCGAAAGAATTTTCTGAAAAGCGCGGTTGCATGCATGTGTAGAGAACGACACATCCAGCAGGCAATGCTGACTAGCAGAGCTGTGCTTGATGAAGTACGCTGCGCAGCCCCACTCGTAAGCCCACGCATAAAGACACTGGCTGTGCCGAAATATATTGCCTAGTTGTCGCAGTTATATACCCTGCGTTTCTGCATAGAAATCTAGCAGGAAGCTAGATCGTATATCACAAGTATATACTGAATATCACATATCTTGCCACATGCAAATTCTGTTTCCTATAGTTCAACCTCTACATGCAACAGTTTCTGATGATCAGATTACGCCTTTTCACAAGAGACTGGCAGCAGCTTACTGCTTTCTCTTTGTATAAACTAAAAGTATGTGTGACAGCCTCCGCAGAGTTTAGGCCGAGCTTCTCTTCCAATTTTCGTCGTGCGCACATGTCTAATGCCCACTCGGAACGGCATCTGCTAGGCAGATGACTTTTAATTGAAAAGCTTTCATGGCATAAATACACTCAGTGTGTTGCCAAACTCACGCCAAGGAGCGCCCACGCTTAAAAAAATGTCTGCTAATTGACATGTCTCTAAAATTTTGACGTTGCTTTGCGCAGGGCGTTTACCCTCCGATGTGGTAGGCGTAGCACGCTACCATCACACCATGGGCGGCCACATCGACGTTTAGCTCAAGTATTGTGTGCTGCAAAAGATTTCGAGCGGCCTTGCAGTGGTTTAAGTGAGATTAAGCTGCATGAATATCATATAGTCTTAACCGCCCTGTTGTTGTTGTTGGCTTGGAAGCGATAAGGACATTCCCCCAAGGAATTGCGGAGTGTTATCGATTTGATGGTCCTTTGCCGGATGCACATGTGGTACGTTCCGGTAACAAGCACCATAAAGGTACTAGCCCGACCATATCGGGAACGATTTGTTATGACCACATGACATATTCTAGGCCATACCGCCCTCCACCCCCTAGATCCATCAGTAGTTCGGGATCGCCAGAGCCTCAGATGTTAATGAAACAGGATTCGCCACGGGCTATATATTGCACTGGCAACCCCTTGAATAAATTTGGTCATTTAGTCTCCTCTTACGACAGGCATACCTACCGCGGGTATATTCTAAGCCCCTTAAACCGCTGGGGGCCTCATCATATACTGTGCAACTTATTTACCGTTGGATGAAGACTGGTTCCCCTTCTTGTACACAGTAGGCGCTTTGGTAAACTTTTGCAAGCTTGGGCTATATTACATCTATCCACGCACTTATAGCACGCTCTTGTCGACACGACGCGTTTTCCGTTTCGTTCGTACAATTTCTAATGACTTGAATGCAAAGCGGTTTTACTTCGCCTTTACTTTTCCCAGCGACTGCAAATTTAGTGCCAGGCAGATTTATTCTAACGTGGTTACCTCGTTAAGTGTTCAGATTTTGCAAAGAGCCTCCTCAGTTGTAGCAAAAGTGTGCTATGGGCTGACTAAACGTGATGTGCAAAATTTACTTGTTCATACTTTTGAGAATTTTTCACATATTCTAAAATGATACAAATCATTACGAGCTCCTTCTTGACGAAGCGTGTAGTACTTGGATTTGCAAAGGAAATATATATGAAATAAAGACGCGCTAGCCGTCCATAAAGCGGCGGAAATTTCAATGAATACAATACAAAAGATTTTAGCATAGCGTTTCGAAACTTTTTTTTTCAATCTTTGCTGCAATTCTGAAATCCTTTTGCTAGTGTGCAGTGTCATTATCGCGCATTAACCTACAAGTCCGTCTGCCGTGTGTACACACCTACACATACATAGGTATGAGCCAATTTGCATTCAACTAAGATAACAGATGCATTCCGTGCTTCAGCTACATACAATATAAACGTATGTCATACATTCATACATAAATATATCCTGTTCATGAAGGCACATTTTCACTTGTTCTTCATTCTCTTGTTCGCTCACTAAACGAACGATGAATTTGTGTATTTCTTTAATTAGTAATAGGTGCAATGGCGGTGTGGTTTTGTCGGCACTTTAGCTGACACTGTGTCAATCCTACACTGGCACACATGTTGGGTTAAGTGCGTGTGCTGTGTGTCTTGCTCTGCCACCAATATCGTTACACTGGCATCGTTTTACACTGTTGTAAAAGAGAACAAAAAAGACCAGTAAGGACGGGAATGTCTTCGGCTATGCCGAAGACTTCATACCTTTTATGAATGGGGCTGAACAATAATCTTATCCCGTTCGTAATCTCCAAATAATCAGATGTATAAGATAAGCAATATATAGTGAACAGATGTACATACCTAAACGATTTTTAAGATAAATATAAAATAAACAAGTAAGGAAGGCTAAGTTCGGGTGTAACCGAACATTACATACTCAGTTGAGAGCTATGGATACAAAATAAGGGAAAATCACCATGTAGGAAAATGAACCTAGGGTAACCCTGGAATGTGTTTGTATGACATGTGTATCAAATGGAAGGTATTAAAGAGTATTTTAAGAGGAGTGGGCCATAGTTCTATAGTGGACGCCATTTAGGGATATCGCCATAAAGGTGGACCAGGGGCTGACTCTAGAATTTGTTTGTACGATATGGGTATCAAATGAAAGTGTTAATGAGTATTTTAAAAGGGAGTGGGCCTTATTCTATAGGTGGACGCCTTTTCGAGATATCGCCATAAAGGTGGACCAGGGGTGACTCTAGAATTTGTTTGTACGATATGGGTATCAAATGAAAGGTGTTAATGAGTATTTTAAAAGGGAGTGGGCCTTAGTTCTATAGGTGGACGCCTTTTCGAGATATCGCCATAAAGGTGGACCAGGGGTGACTCTAGAATGTTTGTTTGTACGATATGGGTATCAAATGAAAGGTGTTAATGAGTATTTTAAAAGGGCGTGGGCCTTAGTTCTATAGGTGGACGCCTTTTCGAGATATCGCCATAAAGGTGGACCAGGGGTGACTCTAGAATTTGTTTGTACGATATGGGTATCAATGAAAGGTGTTAATGAGTATTTTAAAAGGGAGTGGGCCTTAGTTCTATAGGTGGACGCCTTTTCGAGATATCGCATAAAGGTGGACCAGGGGTGACTCTAGAATTTGTTTGTACGATATGGGTATCAATGAAAGGTGTTAATGAGTATTTTAAAAGGAGTGGGCCTTAGTTCTATAGTGGACGCCTTTTCGAGATATCGCCATAAAGGTGGACCAGGGGTGACTCTAGAATTTGTTTGTACGATATGGGTATCAAATGAAAGGTGTTAATGAGTATTTTAAAAGGGAGTGGGCCTTAGTTCTATAGGTGGACGCCTTTTCGAGATATCGCCATAAAGGTGGACCAGGGGTGACTCTAGAATTTGTTTTGTACGATATGGGTATCAAATGAAAGGTGTTAATGAGTATTTTAAAAGGAGTGGGCCTTAGTTCTATAGGTGGACGCCTTTTCGAGATATCGCCATAAAGGTGGACCAGGGGTGACTCTAGAATTTGTTTGTACGATATGGGTATCAAATGAAGGTGTTAATGAGTATTTTAAAAGGGAGTGGGCCTTAGTTCTATAGGTGACGCCTTTTCGAGATATCGCCATAAAGGTGGACAGGGGTGACTCTAGAATTTGTTTGTACGATATGGGTATCAAATGAAAGGTGTTAATGAGTATTTTAAAAGGGCGTGGGCCTTAGTTCTATAGGTGGACGCCTTTTCGAGATATCGCCATAAAGGTGGACCAGGGGTGACTCTAGAATTTGTTTGTACGATATGGGTATCAAATGAAAGGTGTTAATGAGTATTTAAAAGGAGTGGGCCTTAGTTCTATAGGTGGACGCCTTTTCGAGATATCGCCATAAAGGTGGACCAGGGTGACTCTAGAATTGTTTGTACGATATGGGTATCAAATGAAAGGTGTAATGATATTTAAAAGGGCGTGGGCCTTAGTTTCTATAGGTGGATGCCTTTTCGAGATATCGCCATAAAGGTGGACCAGGGGTGACTCTAGAATTTTTTGTACGATATGGGTATCAAAGAAGGTGTTATGAGTATTTTAAAAGGGAGTGGGCCTTAGTTCTATAGGTGGACGCTTTTCGAGATATCGCTAAGGTGACCAGGGGTGACTCTAGAATTTGTTTGTACGATATGGTATCAAATGAAAGGTGTTAATGAGTATTTTAAAAGGAGTGGGCCTTAGTTCTATAGGTGGACGCCTTTTCGAGATATCGCATAAAGGTGGACCAGGGGTGACTCTAGAATTTGTTTGTACGATATGGTATCAATGAAAGGTGTTAATGGTATTTTAAAAGGGAGTGGGCCTTAGTTCTATAGGTGGACGCCTTTTCGAGATATCGCCATAAGGTGGACCAGGGGTGACTCTAGAATTTGTTTGTACGATATGGGTATCAAATGAAGGTGTTAATGAGTATTTTAAAAGGAGTGGGCCTAGTTCTATATGTGGACGCCTTTTCGAGATATCGCCATAACGTGGACCAGGGGTGACTCTAGAATGTGTTTGTACGATATGGGTATCAAATTAAAGGTATATGAGGTTTAAAGGGATGCCCTAGTTGTATATGTGAAGGCGTTTTCGAGATATCTACCAAATGGTGGACCAGTGTGTCGGGTACCGCTATTATTTATATATGTATACCACGTACAGTATTCCTTCCAAGATCCAAGGGCTTTTGATTCGCCCTGCAAAACTTTTTCATTGCTTCTACTCATTGGGCCCTTGAGGGCAGCGGCCTGGCCACAACGTCCATACAAAATGGTAGGTGTCACACCCATTTTACAAGTTTTTTTCCTAAAGTTATTATTTTGCGTCAATATACCAATACATTACCATGTTTTCATCTTTTTTCGTATTTGGTATATAATTATGGCATTTTTTTCATTTCTAGTTTCGATATGAAAAGTGGGCGTGTCAAGTCGATTTCGGCCATTTTTTATCACCAACAAGTGAGTCAGTAAGTACGTCGAACTGAGTTTAGTAAAGATATATCAATTTTTGCTCAAGTTATCGTGTTAACGGCCGAGCGGGAGGACAGACGGTCGACTGTGTATAAAAACTGGCGTGCTTCACCGATTTCGCCCTTTTTCACAGAAACAGTTACCGTCCTAGAGCTAAGCTCTACCAATTTCACAGATTGGTTAATTTTTTAGTCGACTTATGGCATTAAAGCATCCTAGACAAATTAAATGAAAAAGGGCGGAGCCACGCCCATTTTGAAATTTTCTTTTATTTTTGTATTTTGTTGCACCATATCATTACTGGTGTTGAATGTTGGCATAATTTACTTATATGCTGTAAGATATTAACTTTTCTTTTAAAATTTGAATTAAAAAAATTTTTTTTTAAAAAGTGGGCGTGGTCGTTCTCCGATCTGCTAATTTTTATTAAGCAGACATAAAGTAATAAGAGTAACGTTCCTGCCAAATTTCATCATGATATCTTCAACGACTGCCAAATTACAGCTTGCAAAACTTCTAAATTACCTTCATTTAAAAGTGGGGCGGCGCCACGCCCATTGTCCAAAATTTTACTAGTTTTCTATTCTGCGTCATAGCTCAACTCACCACCAAGTTTCATCGCTTAATGCGTATTTGGTAATGAATTATCGCACTTTTTCGATTTTTCTAATTTTCGATATCGAAAAAGTGGCGTGGTTATTGTCCGATATCGTTCATTTTAAATAGCGATCTGAGATGAGTGCCCAGGAACTACATACCAAATTTCATCAAGATACCTCAAAATTTACTCAGTTACGTGTTAACGGACAGACGGACGGACGACGGACACGGCTCAATCGAATTTTTTTCGATACTGATGATTTTGATATATGGAAGTCTATATCTATCTCGATTTCTTTATACCTGTACAACCAACCGTTATGCAATCAAGTTAATATACTCTGTGAGCTCTGCTCAACTGAGTATAAAAATGGCCGAATCCGACTATGACCACGCCCACTTTTTCGATATCGAACATTACGAAAAATGAAAAAATGCCATAGTTCTGTACCAAATATGAAAAAAGGATTTAAACATGGTAATTGGATTGGTTTGTTGACGCAAAATATAACTTTAGAAAAAACTTTGTAAAATGGGTGTGACACCTACCATATTAAGTAGAAGAAAATGAAAATTTCTGCAGGGCGAAATCAAAAGCCTTGGAATCGTTGGCAGAATACTGTTTATGGTATGACATATATATATAAATTAGCGGTATCCGACAGACGATGTTCTGGGTCACCCTGGTCCACATTTTGGTCGATATCGTCGAAAACGCCTTCACATATACAACTAAGGGCCACTCCCTTTTAAAACCCTCAATAACACCTTTAATTTGATACCGATATCGTACAACATACATTCCAGAGTCACACCTGGTCCACCTTTATGGCGATATCCTGAAATTGCGTCCACCTATAGAACTATGGCGCACTCCCTTTTAAAATACTCTTTAAACCTTCCTTTTGAAACCCATGTCGTACAAACACATTCCAGGGTTACCCTAGGTTCATTTTCTTACATGGTGGTTTTCCCTTATTTTGTCTCCAAAGCTCTCAGTTGAGTATGTAATGTTCGGTTACACTCGAACTTCACCTTCCTTACTTGTTTTTGTTTTATTTGGTATCAAAGAGATATATACAAAGCAACAGCAAAGTTAATATAAGCGTAATAAAAATGCAGTTTTATCTGAGAGATGAGCTCGTTATATATACATATTAAGTGTGTTCATATCCGACTTAAAATTTTCCCATAAGTGAGGAGCTTGGATTTTTTAATTTATTCAATAAATTAGGACAAAATTTATACAACGTGAAATCATGAAGGACAGGGCGACAACTGTTTTGATTATACCTTGTAAGTCTCATCAAAGCTTTCTCTCCTGGGAGTGGGTCTCGAACCCGTACTCCTGCGATGGTTGAACTTTTACAAAACACGTTCAACCATGACTTCAATATTCATGTTCCATAAACTTTCTGAAGCATTTCAAGGGGTGAGTCAAGTATACGCAACGAGTGATTTTTTCTCGTGTGAATCAAAATTCTTACCATAAAGCAGCATTCATTTACTTCAGTGAACAACAGTAAACCTGAATAACTTAATAAAATTTTCGATATCATATCTGTAAGTGACTGCGATGCAAAGTATCACGGTGTCATACATAATCTGTACCTAAATTACCTGCAAGTCCATCTAAGAAAATAAAAAGAAAGAGTACACAAAGAATACTAAGTTTTATATATATAAAAAAAACGTTTATTCAAATTCGTTTATCGTTTTTAAGTAAAAGTTACATACATACATACATACATAAAACTACACCGTAAAAAATACATAATTGGTATTTAATATATATCGTTGACTTATACGTAGTTATATATGTATATGTAAATATGTAATAACACATAAACGAGCACATTTATATATACATATGAATTAGCTTAGTTAATTACTTAGTATTAAAATTTATATCGTTAGTCAAATGAATTCGATATATTCGACTAAAATAGTTATGAGTGTATGTAGGAAGTTTAAAAATATTTCACTTTTTGCTGTCACATTTGAATATGCATATGTGTTAGTACGCACGAGTATTAAAATTAATGCAAAGCGTATAAAGTATTTGATTATCAGCTTAATTAATTAACTTTTGATTCGAATTTCGTTTTTTTTTAGTTTCCTGCTTTTAATTTTTGATTTCTTTATAAATATTAATTTTTTTTGTCATCAACATCGATATTTTGATATTTATTATCGCATATTAATATATATTATATGTAAATTAACTGACTATTTTTGACTTAATTTAATTTTGATTATTCGTTAATAATTTAGTAAATATGTAAGAGAACTCTTCTTAAATAACACATAAATATCAAGTTCTTTAGTAATTAATTTCTAATTTATGTTATTTTTCTTATAAATAGTTTAATTGTTTGATTTTGTTAAAGATATACGCACAAACATTCATTATTATGTAATTTTTTGTTTTTGTGTTCACGTATTACAAAAATTTGCGTTTTTTAGTTTGTCTCAAATATTTTAAGTATTATTTTAAGCAAGCATTTTATATAAATATATCAATGGCAGTGTTAAGCAGAATAAGTAAAACTATTAATTTACTTAAATTAAACAAAAAACACGATTGGGCAATTCACAAGAGTGTCGTATTCATGTAAAAATGTACGAATTAAGTTATTTCTATGGTTTTCAATACCAAATTTGATTAATATAGGGCGAATAGCGGTCCTTGTGAATTTCCTATATATTTACAATTAAAGAAGTCGAATTTTCGCTCAAATAAATCTATTTACCAATATAACAAAGGTTTTCTTAAAGTTTACGCATTTATGGTAATCACAGTTTGAAAATCAAAATTGGTCCTGAAATTTCAAGAAAATCCTTGTCATTGAATATAAAATGTCAGGACGAATAAAAAAAGAAGACTGGCTCCATTGAATATGCAATAATAATGTTTTAGTTTTCTTAACTTGACTTGAATTTTTCTGAATTCTCGCTTTATTTTCAGAATATGAATTGTAAGCTCCTCAATAAGAGTTAAAATTTTCTGAACTTACGATGTAATTTTCTTAATTTCATTTGATAAGTCTGAATTTGAATTGTTATCTTTTCTGAACCTGAGTAGCACCTTTTTGTGTTAATTGGAAACTCTAAACTTGAATTGTAAACTTCTGAGCTTGAATTAAAATTTGATGAGTTTAGGTTGTCACTTTCTAAGTTTAAATTAAATTTCTGAAATTTAAGCTTTTGTTTTCCAAATATAAATTAAAAATTCTGAGCATGATACGAGCGGTACTTTCTAAAGGTGAATTTATATATTCTCATTTTAAATTAGAAAATTGAACTTTAATTGTAAATTTCTGAATTGAAATTCTGAACTTGAGTTGTAATTTTTTGAATTTGAATTTTAACTTCTTGAATTAAAATGGGAAATGGAAATAAAATTGAAAATTACTGAGCTTGAATTACCACTTTCTGAATTAAAATTGGAAATAAAATTGAAAATTTCTGAGCTTGAACTTTCTGATCCTAAAATTAGTTATGAATTGTAGTTTGTTGATTTCTAACTTTAAGCCTCTGAATTTATTTTATGATTTTGTACTTGAATTGTTCTGAAATTGAATAAAAAATTCTGAACTTGATTTGTAATGATACGAGCTAAAATTTTTTATTCTAATTTTGAACTGAATTTTCTGAACATTTGGAGTTCTGTGCTTGATTTGTAATGCTCTGTATTTAAATTAGAAGTTTTAAGTTTGAATTTCAATTTCTTAAATTTAAACAAAAATATCTTAAAATGTACTACTAGAAGCATAAGTTGTGGAATAGAGGGTTAACCAAATTTTTTTAAAAATAATAATCTGAAGTTTTTTAGTAGGCCCATATGGTATAAATAGAACTGCAAACTAAAAGTAAATCAAAGGCTGCATTTCAGTTCCTATGTATGAAAGTGGCATCTAGGTTGTAAATAACATTTAGATAAAGCATTAAAATCATTGCATACTGCAAGGCGCCACATAACTCTTCGGCCCGGTTGTCAGTAGTTGGTTAAGCTAAGCTTAAACTAAGTTTGCTTAAACTCTAGTCAAATTTAAACTCCAGTTAAACTACTGAGCAGTTTTTCAGTCACAGTTTAAGGCCGCCTTTGGGGTAGGCTTTTTTGTGCGGCAACATTGGTTTTTTATTATCTAGATAATTTGTAGATACGGCAACAGCTGGATTTTGTTTACCCAACAAACATGGAAAAAAATTTCTCCAGCGAAATATATCTAGTTCCGGAGGTGATATCCAACATCATTATTTAATTATTCTTAAATCAGATAGTTCTCTAGTTGATATCCAACTTCATTCTCCAATCACTATCAACCTTCGAGAAATTTTGTGAAAACTATAGTTTCTCGAATCTCCATCTGTCGACACTTCCTTAAGACGTCATTCTTAAATTATTTTCCGACCTTGGAGAGATTTTGAGAAATATACGGTTCTCAAATGAATATCAGACACATTTCTCCAGTTGATATCCTACATTGGATATCGAGTGTGGTGGAGTTGAAAAACAAAAATCTCCAGGTAGGTACCACCAAAACCAACAGCTGTTTATTGTGGAAATAAACACCGTTGATAGCAGTAGTGAAGCGTAATAGTCAAAAATAAATTATATATATTTTATTTTATTTTCGTGAAACATACTGTGGTATGGATCTTACCTTCGAGTCCAGTTAGAGAGCCACAAATTGGGAATTAAATGTTTTCAACTTAATAATAGCATTTTTTGTTTATAAAAATTCCCTCTTTTGCTGAGTACGCTATGTTCTCGAGTTGAGCCACTGTTACGAAACAAACCCTAATGAGTAGCTCAAGCCAAAGCTTGTTGGGTATATTCGACGCCATTTCGAACGAACGCAAATAACTGATAGGTTAACTAGAGTTTAACCCTGCCAGATCGGCCGCTTAACTCAGCTTAAACTTCAGTTAAAGTAGACTGAAAAACTGCAGGGAATAAGGTTAAGCGTAGTTTAATGACAAACTGAGATGAACTTGTACTGAAACCGCGCCTTAGTCTCTCATTTCTCTGCACAGCGGCTCCATAGCAACAAGAATATAACGAAGGTATTTTTTCGAATTTCCGCTCACGAGAGCGAGATATTCTCTAGTGGTTTCACAAAAGCACCGAAGACAGAACCAAAAAAATTTAATTCAACCGAAGCAATACTTAAATATCGACGGCTGAGTGAAATATCACGCCATCTCAGCTGGCTGTTCGAAAACGTCCTATCTGAGAATATTTTTTAAAAATGACCTATCTCAGGATTGGTATTCATAACACCCTTTCTTAGAATTATTTTTCATCATGTTTTTGGAACAAATTCTGCAATAGGGTGTTCTTCAGCAGAATTTTTAAAAAATTCTGAGCTATGGTATTTTTGAAACAGCATCCGAGATAGGGTGATATTCTACTTAGCAATCGATTTATTTTTGTGACACTGTTTATTGGCATGTTTTTGGGATTCTTTGAACCTCGGCATTTTAATGTAGCCGTACTGAATGCTTCAACCTTATGTTTTAGGCCATCTTTAATTGGCATCAGCCTTTGCCCAAATTTTTTCATCCAAATATTATTCGATACACTTTTGGTCATATTCAAAACCGTATTGAAAGGCTGTTTTTGATTTTATCGAGGAGGGCAAAATGAGAAGTATAAACAAATTAAATGAGATATAACAAACAAATTCAGTTGAGATATTTTTTTTTGTGCAACTGCCCAGTGGAAAAGTATGGATTTTTAAAAATTCCACTATTTGTTGAGTAAGCATTCAGAAATCGTTTGTACTACTTTAGCCCATTTTTATTAAAAATCCCAAAAAAGGAGAACATCTCTAGATTTGGCATCACTGCGCAGTTGTTTTCGCTGAGAGTACTCAGCCTGAAAGTATTGTCCAAAGCATTTTAACCCCGTTGCAACCTCTTAAATGGCATTTGCGCGAACTTTTTTAAATGGGAGCCAAAAAAGCATTTCGTGAAAGAAGTAACGGGTTAAAACTTTCTACAAAATAAAAATTTAGTTTAATCCTTGCTGCATATTTCCCCATAAGTATTGTGACGATTATTAGTGACACTAAGTGATACTCCGATCACTAATCTGATGCTGAGTTAATGAAGCCACAACAACAATAAAGCAGGCAGTCACTCGTATCTACATAAACGAATCAATCATTATGTCTACACATATGTACGTACACGCAGCGGAGAAGAGACGCACAAACACATGCATATATCTTATCTGAGATGCTCCCAAAAGTAGGCAATTATCTGTGGAAGTGTCACTCACATATACACGTGCATATGAGAAGCTATACACGTGCATATGTAGTTATAATTTTATAGCAGTAACTAAGTAAATTCTGGAAACGCCTAGAAGTATGGAACGAGGAAATCGAAGAGTATAAAAGAGCGCAATCTGAGCAATCAGCAATCAGTTTGATTTAAGCGAGTTATCAGTTGCGAAGTATAAGTGTTATTGTGAAGTACTTTAATAAAGGCCATTTTGAATTATTGAATAGTGGACTTATTTATTCAACAGTTTAGTGATTCGAACGTTAGTAGAAGGTTGCAAATAAAAGGAATTGCACTAAATTCGTTACAGTATTTTACACTTTTTTACTAAAAGTAAAAATACTCACATCTATATATATAAAAATTATGTGATGTTCGTTCCTGTCTACGTTTGTGCCGATACGAGGCCAATTTTATTCGCTCTTTTTCATATTATAGGGATCAAATAGGGGAAGGTTTTTAGCAAAAAAAAATTATACAAATTTTCTAGGGTCTTGAGATATAGGTCAGAACGTGGACCGGATAACCCTACGATGTGTTTGTATATTATGGTGTATCAAATGGAAGCTTATGATTGAGTACTTTAATAGGGGTCTTTTTGTACTCTTAGTGACTAAGGGTCTCGAGATTGGCAAAGTGGACTGGTACCCAAGATGTTTTTACAATATGGATATCAATGAAAGCTTTGATGAGGCTTTAGTACGTATTTTTCGTACTGTGTAGTGTTCGAGATATAGGCCAAAACGTGGACAGGTACCAGATGTGTTTATACAATGGGATATCAATGAAAGCTGTTGATGAGTTCTTTAGCAGAGGTTAATTCATACATATGAGGACTAGGGCCTCGAGATATTGCCCAAAACGTGGATCAAATAACCTTAGGATGTGTTTTTACATTATGGGTATCAAATGGAATGTGTTAAATGAGTACTTAATTATGGTACCAAAGAAGCTGTGCTGATGGTGGTAATTTTTCTCTGGGTGACGAGCGTCTCGAGATCATTCATGTAGTATACATTTTTTGAATAATATATGCACGAATTTTTCGATTTGTGTCGTGCTGCTAAGTTGCAAATTTTTTTCGAAGGAGAGTAAACATAAACACCTAGTTTTACACTGTTTTTGAGAGATGCTTCAGCACACATACACAAACGTATGTCACATTTCGTTGCTGGCTGAAATTTCTACTGCTTTGTATTTGTATACAAGATGACATTATGTTCCGTTAATTTGTATGCAGTTCAACTGTGAGCAGTGTTCGGACTTCTACCATAAGTGGTGGATCTACCACCTTTTTCATGAAATATAAGTTCTACCAAGCAAATTTAAAAATAGGTGGTCGATTTTTATAGAAGTTTTCTGAATAAACCTTATTTTTCCACAATTATTCGGGAAGAAAATCAATGCAGTAGAACTGTTTTGTAAAATTCAAAATATCGTCTCGCTTAGCTCTGATCACCATATTACCTCTTTTCCTTCAGGTTTTTAGTACAAAACTGCAACGTACACCTACCTATATATATGGAAAAAAATGGTTATTATTCATTATATCAAGATATTTAAAATATAACCGAAATTCAAAAGGGGGCGTGGCACCTCCCATACAAATGGAATATATCATACTGCATATCTCTGGATGTAGTAATGGTAGGATAATGAACATTAGTATGGAGCTATATGACGTTAAGTCCTAACACCTCCACTAAAATGTGGAATTTGGAAAAAGGGGCGTGGCACCTTCCCTACAAATGGGAGTTTTCAGAACTATGGCTGCCGTACAAACTTAGGTTATTTTAAGACCTGAAGTTTGATTGCATTGTTGAGTTTGGCTGTTATTCCTTTTGGACGTTTAGTAATCTGCCGCCGCTGGAAACGTATTTCCCACACTTCAATCATCACCAAATTTTGTGTATAGGTTCCTTCGGTCTAGACGGAGTTTTTCATATTTCAGAATTAAAAATTAAAAATAAAAATTTTTTTTTGGCTATGAGAACGAGCAATCTTAGCTCCCGAAAATGATTATGTATACAAAATCAATGATCGCATTCAAAACCAAATTCCTGGTGAAGTGACGAAATATAAATCGATCGACACTGTTAGAGATGAAGATCAAATTGCGAATTATCCAACCGAATTTCTAAACTCTTTATAACCATCTGGAATGCCTGCGCATATGTCAACTTTGAAAATTGGCTCACCAATCATCCTTTTTCGGAATTTAGACCCACCAAAATAGTGCAATGGATCAAGACTTTGCGTTAAGGAATTAATGCCGAATGTAATCGAAGCAACAATCATCAGCGGTGAAGATGTGCTCATACCACGGATCTCAATGATTACTACAGATTTGCCATTCAATTTTAAGAGCTTGCAGTTTCCTGTACGCCTTGCTTTTGCAATTACAATCAACAAAGCACAAGGACAATCGCTTACTGTTGCAGGATTAAATTTGGGGAGTCCATGCTTTTCTTATGGCCATCTATATGTTCCTTGCTCTAGATTTGGAACGCCACAAAATTTGTTTATCTTTGCACCGAACGAAAAAACCAAAAATATTGTGTGCCCATATGAATTACAATAAGATGCAATAATAAAATGTTTTAAACGAAAAATTCACAAAATATGCGTACAAAATTCAATTCAATTTACAGAATAATAAACTAAATTATCAACAAACAAAAAGAAAAAAATACCGAAACACTCATTCTATCTCGGGCGTTACAACGTACGCCGGGTATAGCTAGTTACATATATAAATAAACGAAGCAAAAAATGTTTGAAAAATAGTGCCTAAACGATCTCGAACTTTTGCATATGGATTTGAAACTTCATTCTGACTTTGTATTATTGCGTTCCCAAAATTGCCATTGCACAGTGTTAAACATAATAACTACGAACTCTTAAACGTTAACCAAATATAGGAAGCTTTATTTTCAACGTATTACATTTGTATATATTACATGAATTAATTTATAATAAGCAGCAGTTTATTATGGCAGTTAACATCAATTACATGCAAACCTGGCAAACATTTAAAATTATTTATGACGCCTACACACACACTCACACTTGTACAAGACGTCATTTTATATACATTTTTATTCAGAGCTTTTTCAATATTTAAGTACAGTGCGCTTTTATATTATTGAATTCAAGTTGTAAGTAAAAGTTCTTTGCAAACGTATAACCTCACATAAACACGCACACACCTATACACATACATATTTAATACACGGAAATGATCTCACACACATACATATTTGCATGCTTATAATTGCTTTCTCGTTATGGTTCTTAATATTTTATGATTTCAATACTTAAGTTACTTTCAATAAGTACACGAAAGCGTTGTATTTAATAGCTGCAAGATGAAGTTGTAAAAGAATGTAGTAAATACTTTAATGGCGATTTTATTTGTAAGAGCATGAAAAATCAATTTTTCTGCATTTAATAGTTGCTCTTCATTTTAGTACGACGTCGTGCATCGTTAAATTTGGTATGAATTACAGTTAATGCAGAGTCATCAAGTGCCGATATTCTTAAGTGGAAATAAGAATAAAAATGATAGCATAGTAATAAAAGAATTATAGGTAAGTAAGTTTCGAACATCAATGGAAGATATCTATTTAACATAGATATAGCGAAATCTAGCATGTTTTTAAGTTCATGAAGACAAACTTTTTTTTGGAACTCTTAATTCTTTAATGTCTCCGTATTAGCTGATACTTTAAGTTGTTACAGCCGCAGAAAGGCGAAAATTATATAGCCATGTGGCGAATGGTATGAAGCACCGTAACTCACTTAACAATTTCAAACTCCTTTCAAAAATTTACAACTGCTGCTGCCACAACACGGTAATACAAGCACAAGATACTGAGACCAATACATATACACATATAAGTAGGAAAAATGAATTTGAGATACACAGGAATGGGAGACAACGCAACAGCAAAGATTAGAGAGAGGTATAGAGGCGATCCACATTGAAGGTTCTACGTTTAAGGCCAGACAAAACCAACGTCCAAATCTTTAGAAAACAGTTTTTAACGGTGGCACTGTACTACTGTTGGGAATCTGTTGCGCGAAAGTGAAGACTATCGCCGGATGATACCCTGTGGATCTACATTGCTACGGTTATACTTATCCTTTTATACGTGCCTTTGATCTGGTGGACGAGCTAATCAAACCAACGAGTATTCCATAAGGTACAAAGAAGTGCTCTAGCTTGCGTGGGGGTGCTCTGCGTACCACTCATCCAGAAGCGGTGGACACTATATTTAATATCTTGCTGGAAAGACAATGTGGATGACCATGCAACCATTCTTATGAATATGGATTCACCTTCGTCAAACTATTGCGCTCCGATTGTCTTTTTAAATATGAAATACGAGGTTTTCATTCCGGATGGAGATTATTGGTTGAACAAGCCGCCGCACTTGGTCTATGGGCCCCATATATATATGCTGACGGCTTCAACCTAGATAACAAGTTAGGAAGCGGTATCTGTGCACCTCAACTGGGGTGGAATCTATCCTTCAACCTACTCGGTCATTGCAGTGTTTTTCAGGTGGACGTCTCTGCAATTAATGAGGTCGTTGATTACCTGAGAAAAGCTGTTCAGGGCTATAACAAATTTATTATTTATTCCGACAGCCAGGCTGCAATAAAGGTGCTTGAATCGGTCACCTGTAGGTCCAGGACAGTAGAAAAGTGCCGCAGATTTTGTACGAGATTGCTGAGCAAATTTCCCTGAGTCTGGTATTGGTGCTTAGACAATCGGATAAACCGGGCAATGAGATGGCCGACGAACTGTCCCGGAGGGAATTGAGCATGCCGCTACGTACCTGTAAGATCATTATGAAAGGGATTTTCGTTTGGAAAGCGGTTGTGAGATGGAGGAATCTTGAATCCTCGCTAAGCTCGTGTGGCCTGAATGCATGTAAAACGCAAGGTAAGCCTGCTTCTTCTGGGAAGAGGGGACATATCTTTGGAGATTGGACTTTTAACCGGAAAAATAGGATTTGCAAAGTATGCAGAATGGCTGAGTGCTCCCTGTAATGAGGAGGAGTTAGAATATTTAAGTTATTTTTGGAATATCCCTCCTTTGATTATCTTTGTGGTCTGGCTAATGTGGAATCTAGGAAATTCCTGATAATTGCTGAGTCAAGCCGTTAGTATGAGTAGGAAGAAATCCACGTGGTATCACAATGGGACCTTTATGGGCTTAAGTGCTCGCACCGGTGGCCGAACAAACTAACCTAACCTATTTTGGTTGTAATTTGACGAGTTTGCACTTTCTAGAAACGAACAAAACGAGTTAAAATAATGCAATATAAAAAGAATAAATTCAAATTTTAGTCAAGCTTAAACAGGAATCAGTACTAATTAACAAAGTTTATATTAGAAAAATGTTAAGCTTCTGCGTGAGAGCACATTTGGTGTTACAAAAACATGGAGTTGCTGCAACTATTAAGGCAGATCGGCTGCTGGTAAATAATTTTAAAAAGAAAAATTTTATCACGAAACTTTGTCCTGTGCAGAAATTGCTCTTGACTAGAAGAAAACGATTGAAAAAATCGTAGGAGCCTTTTCGATAGATACAAAAGTGTTCTAAATTCAAGCTAAAAATATAATGCTAAACCCATTGCTGGGTTGAGTAGTCCTTGTGAGCTTCATATATGGAAGTTTCAAAGATATGCATACACAAGGAAGTACTTGTACGAGGTAATCAACTAAGAAAAATACTTGGTACTCAGGAAGTTATTGCACTTTGAAACATTTAATAGTTAAGCAAGGAAATCGTTCCACTCTAATGTTTGAAATCATATCCAAACAGGAGATAGTTTCATAGTATTTAGTCCATAGCAGAGCTTTTAGCTGTCTTTGTAATTGTATTTGATTTTTCACTTTATTTTTACACTTATTTTCACTGTAGTTATACCAACAATGTCTACTCATTACTTTTGTTGATTCAAGCATCAAGAATTTCCGGTTCTAACTAGAATAGCACTCGTTGCTTGCATTTTAAAAAGTATTTGGTAAAAGTGCATTTGTATACGAAATGGTTTGTGGATGTGGTTGTTGGTACAGGGCAGCTTTAAGGAGTACGTAGTAGGAATTTCACTTGGACTAACACAAAAAATAATAATAAGCGATTATGTTTTCATCTTAATTCTAAAGCAAGGTAATTTTTAAGTTGCCCAGTAAATGGTCATTAGAAAAATAGGTATTAATATAGTTAAATAAAAAACAAGGCGCGATAACCTCCGAAGAGGTTTTAAGGCTGAGCTTCTTTTAAAATTTGCATTGTGCTCATTCTAATTTTTCCGAAAAATTGGCGGCACGGGGTCTACATGCTTCTCCCTGACTCCGGTTGGCATCTGCAAGCTAGACGAGTTTTCACTCAGAAGCTTTTCATGACAGAAATACACTCGGAGTGTTTGCCAAATCCGTGTCAAGCAACCCCGTTCCCCGGAAGTTAACATCTGCTACATGATGTCATTTTGCTATCGTTCCGTCGCCGAAATAGAAAAATGATTTGTTTACTTGCCAGATCCCTGACCTACTCCCTACCTTCGCTAACCGAACGTGATATTATTGTTGCTGAACCGAGCGTCCGAAGATTCACGGTAAAGCGTAAAGCTCTCGAAAGCCAGTTTATAGCGTACGAGAGAACAAAAGATAAGAATGTGAACAATAAGATATTTGAATAGAACGCGTCCGTGAAAAATGAGAATTTCAATCTCTGAGAGGCAAGTTGGAGCTATCAACTGCTTTTAATACAAAAATATGGCTGTGCCTTAAATTAATAATCCTAACGGCAACCGAGTCCCAACGGCATCTTGGAGTGCGTGATAAATGAAATCGATTGTTGGCAAATTGCACTTTACGTTCAGCGCTTCTAAAGTACATGATCAAATCGCACAAGGGTCAAACAGTTAAAAGAAAAGAAAATAATTAATATGATTTCATCGAAGTTTTCCAAAAAGTATTCAAAAAGTTATCAACTCTAAAAAGTTATCTGGTTCCAAAAGGAAAGTTTTTCAAAAAGTTTCCAAGAAGAAACAATTTACAAACAAATACATAAAAGTAACCGGTTCAGTTGAAGTAAGCGGTGCTAAAAAGTTACCTCGTTCAAAAAAGTGAGTGGCACCAAAAAATTAGGCGTCTGAAAAATTTAAACGGTTCCCGAAAATTAGCCGGTTCTGTAAAAGTAGCCGGTACCAAAAAGTTGAACTTTTCAAAATCGTTTCTAGTTCAAACAAGTTTCCAATTCGAAAATCTAAATAAGTGGCCAGTGTAAAAAAGTAACCAGTCCAAAAGAGTAAACTACCCCAAGATGTAACACTTTCCTTAATTGTTTCTACTTCAAAAAAATTGGCTCAGTTAAAATAACCGGTTCTAGAAAAGTTACCCCTTTCACAAAAGTTAGCGCTATCAAAACATTAGATGATCCAAAAATTTAACCGGTTACCGAAAATTAACTGGTCGAGTAAAAGTAAACGGTTGTACTTCTCAAAAAATTTCCATATTCAAAATAGAAATCGGTTTTAAAAATTCGATGTCATCAAAAAAGTTATAGTTCTAGGGAAAAATAAAAGTTTCCTAAAAGGCGAAGATTTCGTAAAGTTTACAATTCTAAAATCGTCAAATATTCCAAAAATAAAGTCGGCTCAAAAAATTTAACGCAGTAAAAATGTTTAAAACGGTTTAAAAAGTACTCACTTTACAAAAAAATGCAACCAGTACAAAGAAGTAACAGTTTCGTAATTTAAAAAAAAATACCATTTCTAAAATCTTAAACGGATCCCTAAAAATAACCGGTTCAGTCAAAATAACCGTTACAGAAATAATTACCATTTTCAAAAAATTTTACGGTCTAAAATACTAAATGCTCCAAAAATTTACGCGGGTATAACCGATTCAGTCAAATTAACCGGTTCAGAAAAAATTACCGTTTTAAAAAATTTTATGTTATCTAAAATTTGAAGTTATAGAAAAAGTGTCCAGTTTTCAAAATATTAATCGGGTTTAAAGAAATAGGAAACTGTTATTGTAAAATTTAACCGGATTCAAAAATTTTACCGTTTCAACAAAAGTAAACCGGTCGCAAAAAATTACAAACTTTCAAGTTTTCAGTTAAATAAATTTTTAAGATTTTATGTCTTTCCTTTTGGATATCTGAAAGTGGAGCATGGAGCTTTCCAATATTTGAGCGATGTTTTATAAAACCCTATTGCTTACATGAAGAGGAAATTTTTTAAAATTAATAAAAAATAAATTTTCCATTTAAGAAACGGTCTGATGTCCGTACATACATATGTAGTATCAATCTTCCATACATAAAGAAGAAGCAAGCTTTTTGAAAATATTATTTTTTTCTTTTTATGCAATTTTAAATATTTGATATAAATTAAGTAGATCTTGGTATTACCATATTTGTATGTACATGCATATATGCCACCCTTTTTATATAACCACTGGTTAACCATACACACATACACATTCATACAAACCAAAACATACGTAAAACTTGTACCGCTTACAGCTCAGCAAAGTTTAACTTATTACACCAATTTTTCCTTCTTTTGTTTGCTTTCAAAATTTTATGCAAAATGGTTTATTGCTTATGTTGCTTGCCAACAAATATATTTATGTACTTAACTTCCGTATCCGCTAACCTACTCTTTTGGCTATTTTCAGGGGGCGATATTTACAAACACATGCAAAAATTTATGCTTCAACAACGAAAAACCACATTTATGTGGGCACTACATGGCGAGCTGCATGTAACTGCACTTACTGAAAAATATGAGTTATGTATATACTTAGTTTGTTTTGGTAAAATTTTTTCTTCTTTTCGCTTTTTGGTCCATCCCGCATATTCTGCTCCATGTTGCTAACTTGTTGCAATTCCATATAATATTTAAGCTTAAATTGTGTAGTGTTGTTTACGTTTCTAACATTGTTGTTGCTGCTAGTGTTCTCTTGTTTCTTCCTGCCTGTGCTGTTGTTCTAGTTTTTACTATTCCACTTGTACATACATATGTGTGTGTATGCTCTTGTTTGTTTTTTCTAGTTATTGTGTTACTGAAACTTTTGCTGTGCTTGTTGTAATTGTTGTTGTTGTGCTAGCCAATATTTACAAAATGCACTTGGTGGTGGTGCTATTGTTTGTTGTTGTTGTTCTTGCAATTGCTGTTCGTGTTGTTGATATTGTTGTTGCTGCGACTGTAGTTGTTGTTGTTTTAGTTGTTTATGCTCCACAAGCAATTCCATTGTACTTAATTTATAATCTCCAATCAATGTGTTGATACGGGCACTTCAGGCTCTGCCACCGGCTGCTATTGCAGTCTATTGAATTTGGCTAATTCTCATAATTCCGTACTCATTTCGCCGACTACTGCGCTCTGAAAGTTTGAT
The DNA here is from genome assembly GCA_029619165.1 of Eurosta solidaginis. Lineage (NCBI taxonomy): Eukaryota > Metazoa > Arthropoda > Insecta > Diptera > Tephritidae > Eurosta > Eurosta solidaginis. The sequence continues at coordinate 25,485 of JARSSU010008109.1, forward strand.
AGTGTGAAATTATTGAATTGATATAGGATATTTTTTAAATGCAGCGTTATTAATATAAAAGCAATTTGTTTTGTGAGTCAAAAAGCAATGTTGTGTGTGTATATGTAAAATTCAAACTATTTTGTTTTTATAAATATTTATTTTGTAATGAGCTGTGTTCAAGTGCAATGCTATAACTTATATCTACTGTTATTTTTGCTGAAACTAAATTTAATTCTTTAATATGTACATACATACATAAGTAGCATGTTTGACTCATAGATAAATGATATTTTTGATACAATAGCGTAACCAACTCGAAGTAAAAGGAGAGTGGGACCAACCTTTTGCTTTAGTTTATGAGTTGATATTTATTAATATTTTATTTTTAAGTGATATATACATATACAAGCTTGGCAATATCTTTTGCAATGGTAGTTTTGATATAATTGAGGGGTTTCATAACAATAGACAATCGATGTTATAATTTTTTTTGAGATATTGGGCGGATTAACTTTCTAGAATCTATGTAGAGAATTTGACCATGCTGGAACAAAAAACGCAATAATTTAATACAATTTTTACATTAACTGAGTTAAAAATTATGTTGAATGTGCATAAGTGGTGTAGTTATGCTATGATCCTTAATAAAATGCTATGATCCTTAAGAAAAACTTCTCAAATCCCCAAAAAAATTCAAGCCAACACGAAAATAAATTTATAAAAAAATCGTCAATTAAATTAATCTTTAATAATTAAAGAAAAGGGTCCTATGAGTTTTGGAGCTCTTATACTCCTGTAGTGCTCCGTACACTAAGAATCATCAGCCAACGAGAAAATTAGCAGTGGCAATTATTATCAAATTTCGTCATTAAATACTGAGTTGCAGCTTTAGGCCGAGCAATTATAAGGCAAAATTTAAATTTAATTTTTTCTCCTACGCGTTTCATGCTTCTGCATCTTCTTCAAGTAGTTTAGGTTTTTATTTGAATAAAATATTTGCATTCTTATTTGCGATGCCTAGGAAAAATTTTCAATGAGTTCTGTAACTGAAACCCATACAAACCAGTCCGTTTTCGGGAAATTTCAAAAGTCGAGCAAGTTTTACGACAATTTCGAATATTTTATTAAATTGTCGGAATTATTTTGTTAAGTAGTTTTTATAGCCCAAACAAGTTTAGTTTCGACAAAGTAGACCTTATAGATCTCTCAAAATTTGTGATGGTTCATCAATTTTTTTGTTTGTGCATTAGAATTTCTTCTATACTTAGCCTGTACGTATTTATTTTTTCTTTGAAAGAAAATCTGAAATACCCTAAATAAAAAAATTGTCAAAAATCAATGCGAATTTTGGAGAACCATAACCTGCATATTGTAAATTTTAAATTGTTTGTGTTACAAAAATGCACACTATAGCAAAAATAAAAAAAGCACTAAATAAAAATATTCGATATTTTCGTAAAATATCCTTGAAATCTCAATATTTCGAAAAACGTTTCTAATATTGGTTTCCATAATTTTAGTTACAAAACTCTTAGAACTTGTTTTTTAAACCATCGAAGATAAAAAAGAGGAAAAATTTAGTTGAAAAATGCTGCCACCGTGGAGTATGAGTACCTAGGAAGTACTTGGGGAGTATTTAAGGAGTTTTTCTTAAGGGTCACACGAGTACTTCACAAAATAATTCACTCATAAAAACAATAAAGAAAATTGAATTTAAACTGCCATATCATAGGACAGAATCACCTACCACAGCCTGGAATACTCATTGCGGACACCTACGAGCGGGTAAAAATCCAAAAACTCCAAAAAAATTCTCACAAAAAGTACCCATAACCAAAGCGAGGCCAGTAGAATGTACTCGATATGACAAAAATGGTTAGCGGGGTCACTGGAAAAATGATACCAAAAATCTCAATTTTATAAATACCAAATAAGCTTTTTCAAATCAAACGAAACTTTTTTCAAATCAAATTAGTGTACGTATATGCGCGGTAACCTTCTTAGAGAGATTTTTAGGCCGAGCTTCTCTTCCAATTTGCGTCGTACTTCTTTTAATGTTTTGCTATAAATTGGCGTGAGCAGATCTACGTGTTCTACGCTGACGCCGAATGGCATCTGCAGGGCAGATGAGCTTTCACTGAAAGCTTTTAATGGCAGAAATACACTCGGAGTGTTTGCCAAGCACTGCGAGGGGTGATCCCGCTTAGAAAAATCGACTTCGAAATTGAAAAACCCTGTTTCTAAATTTCTTTATTTTGATGTTGCTTTGCCCGGGGCGTGAAGCCAGGATCTTTGGTGTGGTGGGCGGAGCATGCTACCATCACACCACGGCGGCCTATCAAGTCAAATTACACATTTCTAAACCGTATGAAATATTTCAAGTCGAGATAAATCTTTTTCAAATGAAATAAAACTTTTTCAGACAAATAAAACTTTTTTAAATCAAATGAAACTTTTCCAAGCTAAATGAATCGCTTTCAAAATGATTTGAAATTTTTTCCGAATAAAACTAAATATTTTACAAAACAAATAAAACTTTTTTCAAATCAACTGAAACTTTTTTAAAACGAACTAAACTTTTTCCAATCAAATGAAACTTTTCCAAGTGAAATGAAATTTTTTTCGAATCAAATTAAGCTTTTTGCTAAACAAAATACGAAGTTTTTCAAAACAAATAAAACTTTTTCAAATCTACTGAAAGTTTTTCAAGACAAATTAAATTTTTTCCAAATCAACTGAAACTTTTTCAAATCAAGTGTAACTTTTCAAACCAAGTGAACTTTTGTAAATCAAATGAAACTGTGTCAGATCAAATTCAACTCTCTTCAAAAAAAGTTAACCTTTTCTCAAGTAAAATGAAACGTTTTTCAAATCAAATTAAGCATTTTTCAAAACAAATGAAACTTTTTCAAATCAAGCGAAACTTTTTTCAAATCAGTTAAACTTTTTTTCAAGTAAAATGATAAATTTTTCAAATCAACTGAGTTTTTTCGAATCAAATAGGAAATTTAAGGATCTACAAAAAATGTGAATACCATCACACATATTGCGCTAAAGCGACTCATTTAAAAGTTATAGATTAAAAGTCAGTTTTTCAATTTTGATCAACCTTTATATTGGACAACGTTGCGTATACGTAACATTATGCTGAAAACGCAATGGCTGCGATGATTGGGAATAATATTTGATTTTTTGTAACTCAAAAAATATTTAATAACTTCAATGAATTGCCATATTTTCATATAAACTTTAAAATGTTGGCGGTAAGTATTATGCCGCTGGCAATGGGGTAACCTTTGTTGGAGAGAGGAATTAAATAAAATTGTTTGCTCCAATTTCGTGTCTCTTTATTTGCATGAATATGTTTAAAAACTAATTATTTTATATTCAGTCTTTATTGGTCATTTATTTTTTCATAAGCAGCATCTTTTTACTTTGTGCGATACGCATTGAATTTTACACAATTTATTGAGTGTGAGTTAATAAAATTTGATATGAAAATAAAAGCAATGGACATAAAAAATGATAAAATGAAAAGAAAGTAAACAAAATGCCAAAGGACTACAAAGCATATAAAATAAAAATATTAATAAATAAAAAAGATAGTATAATCAGCGTACGATTTCATTCATATTAAAAAAAACAAAAATGAGGAAACACAAATAGCACTAAAAAAGGATACACGCAGTCAAATAAATGAAATAAGTTCGCACATTTATATGAAATTTTTTTCTGTTATAATTGTATGTGTGCTTTTATTTAACTATAGAGTGTTGAATGTAGATTCAATTGCGGTATAATAAGCTTTAAAAGGAAACCCCGCTGCTGCTGCAAAAATGTAAATGCTGCGTCATCAACAAATTGAAAAGTAACCAGAAGTATGAACAGTGAGCAAGAGTTATGAGTTACGATTTGAGGCACATGAAATGAGGAGGCGTCAGACAGTTTATGGCATCGTAAAGGCAATTACTTAAATTAATATAAATAAATTAAATGTGTGAAGCATGAAAAACAAAAAACTACAAAGACGACACAAATTGTGTGATATATCCACATTTACAAGTTTTACTTATACAAATTTATTTTTAAATATATTGCAGACAGTTTTTTTGGATGTTCGGTGGCTACGTAGAGGATACTTGGCCGCAAGTGACCGGAAGTAATGAGCTACTTGGGCCGCATGCAAAATAATGGCTCTGGCCATTGCTAGGTGAAAGGCGGTCAGAAGCTATCCCCACTTTCCTGGACTTCTACACACGGCTCCACCCTTTTTTCACATAGCAACGTGCAAATTCTTCTGCAAGATAGCAGTTTGTAAATAAACTCAACTAGGAATGCGTCGGTATTCAGGCGCGTTAAAGCTGTATTGATTGCTTCCAGAAGGAACATTATTAAAGGTACCTGCTATATCCACGAATGCCACCACTGCGTATTCTTTTGAAGTCTCTAAATGACAATTACGAAGGAGGGCATAGTAGAGTTTCGGCTGATCTGCTTTTTCCAAAGAAGCAATGGGTCGATCGATGTCCTGATAAAATGATAAAGGTTTAAAAAGAACCAAAATAGGCCTTTAGGCCTAAATCGTCGGGGTTTGAGTAGAGATACTTTCCTCCCTTTGGTTTAAAAACAACTTTAGCCTCCCTCCATTATGAGATTCAGTTTCACATTTTAAAAATGAATGATAAATGTGAATACTTTTGCGCCGCAGCATCTTCATTCAATTTCGTGAAAATATTTTAAAAGGGGGGTTTCGCTTTGTCTTGCAAACGATGCACAGATTGCCAGGATTTTTTATATCTATGACAAAATATGCAAGATAGCATCATGTATAACACATATATAATAAAAATACTAAAAATTAAGTTTGGAAATAAAGTCGTTCGCTAATACTTAAATTAAAATAACGCATAATAATTAAAACAAGTAAGGGAAGGCTAAGTTCGGGTGTAACCGAACATTACATACTCAGCTGAGAGCTTTGGAGACAAAATAAGGGAAAATCACCATGCAGGAAAATGAACCTCGGGGTAACCCTGGGATGTGTTTGTATGACAAGGGTATCAAATGGAAGGTATTAAAGAGTATTTTAAAAGGGATGTGGGCCATAGTTCTATAGGTGGACGCCTTTTCGAGATATCGCCATAAAGGTGGACCAGGGGTGACTCTAGAATGTGTTTGTACGATATGGGTATGCAAATGAAGGTGTTATGAGTATTTAAAAGGGAGTGGGCCTTAGTTCTATAGGTGGACGCCTTTCGAGATATCGCCATAAAGGTGGACAGGGGGCCCTAGAATGTGTTTATACGATATGGGTATCAAATGAAAGGTGTAATGAGTATTTTGAAAGGGAGTGGGCCTTAGTTCTATAGGTGGACGCCTTTTCGAGATATCGCCATAAAGGTGGACCAGGGGTGACTCTAGAATGTGTTTGTACGATATGGGTATCAGATGAAAGGTGCTAATGAGGGTTGTAAAAGGGAGGGCCCCGTAGTCGTATATGTGAAGTCGTTTTCGAGATATCAACCAAAATGTGGACCAGGGTGACCCAGAACATCATCTGTCGGGTACCGCTAATTTATTTATATATGTCATACCACGAACAGTATTCCTGCCATAGATTCCAAGGGCTTTTGATTTCGCTCTGCAGAACTTTTTCATTTTCTTCTACTTAATATGGAAGGTTGTCACACCATTTTATATAGTTTTTTCTAAAGTTATATTTTGCGTCAATAAGCCAATCCAATTACCACGTTTCATCCCTTTTTTGTATTTGGTATAGAATTATGGCATTTTTTCATTTTTCGTAATTTTCGATATCAAAAAAGTGGGCGTGGTCATAGTCGGATTTCGGCCATTTTTCGTACCAAGATAAAGAGAGTTCAGATAAGTACGTGACAAGTTATCGTGTTAACGGTCGAGCGGAAGGACAGACGGTCGACTGTGTATAAAAACTGGGCGTGGTCTTCAACCGATTTCGCCCATTTTCATAGAAAGCAGTTATCGTCATAGAATCTATGTCCCTACCAAATTTCAAAAGGATTGGTAAATTTTTGTTCGATTTATGGCATTAAAAGTACTCTAGACAAATTAAAGGAAAAAGGGCGGAGCCAATCCCATTTTGAAATATACTTTTATTTTTGTATTTTTTTGCACTATATCATTACTGGAGTTGAATGTTGACATAATTTACTTATATACTGTAAAAGATATTAAATTTTTTGTTAAAATTTGGCTTAAATTTTTTTTTAAAGTGGGCGTGTTTTTTATCCGATTTTGCTAATCTTTATTTAGCGCATATATAGTAATAGTAGTAACACTGCTACCAAATTTGATCACGATACCTTCAACGACTGACCAAATTACAGTTTGCAAAACTTTTAAAATACCTTCTTTTAAAAGTGCCAGCCATTGTCCAAAATTTTACTAATTTTTTATTCTGCGTCGTAAGGTCAACCCACCTACCAGCTTCATCGCTTTATCCGTCTTTGGTAATGAATTATCGCATTTTTTCGGTTTTTCGAAATTTACGATATCGAAAAAGTGGGCGTGGTATGTAGTCCGATTTCGTTAATTTTGAATAGGGATCTGAGATAAGTGCCCAGGAACCTACATACCAAATTTCATCAAGATACCTCAAAGTTACTCAAGTTCTCTTGTTAACGGACAGACGGACGGACATATCTCAATCAAATTTTTTTTCGATACTGAAGATTATGGAAGTCTATATCTATCTCGATTCATTTATACCTGTACAACCAACCGTTATCCAAGCAAAGTTAATATACTCTGTGTGCAAAGCACGCTGGTAATACTTCCTTTTGATATATTTAATTTTTCTTTAATAATTTGGGAAAAATTTAAACAACGTGACAAATTATTAAATAAATTATAAAATTAAAAATTGCTTGAAATAAATGTTTTCATACATTTAAAGCAATACGGGCAATCCCTCGATTAAATCATTTAATTTTCATTTATTGCTATATATATCAGATGCCACGCCCCTGTATGCTAAAATTGCCGCCTTTGCACAGAAGAACTCTCTTGTCTACAAATTGGTGCATATTATTTATCCAAATAGGCCAAACGGTGCATTAAAAAAAGGAGTTGAGAAAATTTGCATTTTAGAGTTCTATGGATCAGATTTACCTCTATCCATGATACGAAAATTTTAGTTTGTATGGGAGGTCCAATACATATCCAATTTTCGGTAAAGACAAGCCAACCTTTAACTATTGGCAGCGTTGCTAAGCTTCAGTAATGTGGCTTAAGCGGTTCAGGAAACATGTGATATGGAAAGAAAAATGTGTTTGGGAAGTACCACCCCCTTCATTTCCAGTTCTTTCTCCCCATTTGTATTCACTTATATAATATCGAGTGGCACAGCAAAACTACCCCCTATGCACTGAAGAATTTTGTTTCCAACGTTGTGGTGCATATTTCACCCGAATTGGCGCAAACGCTGCATCCAAACAGGAGTTTGAACATTTTTCGTATATTATTCGAATATTATATTATATAGTTTTCATTGGTATGGATGAGGGTGCTTCGGCCAGAAAGTATTCACATCACGCGCCTGCATTTGACGGCATAGGAGCGGGAAACCTCCACTGAATCGAAAGTGACAGGTGAAGCGAGACTCGATTTCCTTTGGTACTTTCAATTGGCATCCGTTATAGCAAAGTGTTCAAGCGAGCGATTAGCGCACGCACCTTTTACTGAATGTGTACCCTTTGAATTAATAACCCTAATCACCACACCACGGTAACGCACCCAACACTTAAATGCGTGGTTGGCAACGCGTGCGCTACTCGCTCGCCTGAACGAGCATCAGCTGTCAACCAATCATGTTGACATTTTTCTTCTTCACATCTTTTTTTCACATAATTTTGGAAAACTCGGATTTGGATTGTTCGCGCTCTACGACACAAGTTTATCAACATCTATAATTTTGCGTATCACCTGATGTGCTTTTTTATCGCTTTTTTTGCAAACAAAACCCAATAATCTTATAAGTATTTGAAAACTTTGTATTTTAATTGCATTAAGTTCCTTTCGGAAAATTATGTACACATAGCATACGCTGTGAAAATTACATATTCGTATATAATTAAATAGATAGTTTTGTGCGAGTGTGGGATAAATTCTACTGTGTTTTAATAACGCACAAGGTTAAAGCAGAAAAAATATACAACGCCTCAACATCATCACCAGTATCGCATCAGACCCTGCATCCCCAAGAAGTGCAGCAACGGAGCTGTACACAAAGCAACAATGACTGTCGTGAAGTGGTCCAACATCTACTTGCATAGTTTTATTAAATTTAAAACCTTCATTTAAATTTTTATAAATGCATTCATTTGTCATTTAATGCTACTTGCAAGCATTTTTATTTATTTGCATCAGCATAAAAAAAACTTTCCTATGCGAATTTTATCCTCAGTCAAATGAACTAAAATAAAATAAAATAAATGTAAGGCGCGCGCGATAACCTCCGAAGAGATCTAAGGCCGGGTTTCTCTTCCAATTTGCGTCGTGCTCCTCTTGATTTTACTTACAAATAGGCCGGACGGGACCTACATAACTTATGCCGACTCCGACGGCATCTGCAAAGCAGATGAGTTTTCACTGAGAGCTTTTCATGGCAGAAATACACCCAGAGCGCTTGCCAAACATTTCCGAGGGGCGACCCCGCTTAGAAAAATTTTCTTTGCTTTGCTTTGCCCGAGGTGTGAACCCAGGGCATACGGTGTAGTAGGCGCAGCATGCTGCCATCACACCACGGTGGCCGCCACACTGCACTAAACAAACGAAAATAAAGCGCCGTGCTAAATAAATTTCTATTTCGCGCTGCCCTTTTTCTATTTGTTAATCATTATGTTTTCTTGCCCTTTTGATTGAATTATTCTAAAGGCATTTATAGCACAACTTTTGTAAGTCGACTACGCTCAATTGAATGTACATTTTCTTCTTTTAATTAAAATTTAGACCTTTTCATTATTTATTTACAAGTCATCGACTTTGTGCCCATTTTATTTACAATACGATTATTTGTTAGTATATTTTTCCTCCCGTTTTCCGTGTTGAACTTTCATGGTACTTTGTTTGTTTTTTAGAAATTTTTGCATGTTGAGTTGTTGTAACGCGTAACAAGAAGCAAGAAAATTAATATAGAAAATGATGAAAAGGAATATGCTTCCATTTTCCAGTTGTAGAGCGCCTTTGGGACCTTTTCCCTGATTTTTTACTGTTATCATATTGTGGTTGCTCCTATTGTTTGCTATAGGCATTTATAGTTTGAACCATTTATCTGAGGATGTTTTTAAAAGCTTAGAGGAACTTGCGCATTATTCAAATATTTTGTTCTGTATGCACATCCTTAAATAAAAACATATTTTGAAAGTTGTAAACGTTTAGTATAAAAATGTTCCTTAAACTGGGAAAATTTTTAATGGTATGAGTAAACATTTCTACTATCTGTATTTCATTAGCGAGACATGCTCATATTGCATTATACAATTGTTTTTATTATTGATCAATTCCTCCCTTAAAGTGGGAGGGAGGGAGGCGGCGTGGTTCTTATTTCGCTGTCTTATTTTAAGTGAGATATAAATCGAAAATTTCATGGGTATTTATAAATTTTGGCCGACTTTCTAATTGCTCTCCTTATAAAAGCCCTCTCCTATTCAAAGCCAATATATAGTTTAGTTTATTCTACCTCGATGCACAAGGAAAAAATAATAAACACACCGGCCCAAGTTTTTTTTATGAATCATGTCTCTTAATTTTGAATAGTAAATAGCTGATGTGGTGTTAGCATGCTCTGCCTACCACGCTGGAGGTCCTTTGCTCAAGTCCAAGGCAAAGTAGCATTAAAAATATTAGAAACAAATTTGGTGCTAATCGTTTTCATTTAAATATTCAATTCGTGGAATTCTCCAAAGATATTTTTGAGAATCATCATTGGAACCTTCAAAGTTACTCGGCATATACCAACGAAATCTGCATAAATTTGAGTAAAAGATTTGTTGATTGATTAATTTACGCGGAAATAAGAATAAGAACACAGCACTTTGATGTAAACCGCAGTTCCTACAGATTTCTTGATGTCGAGTCCGCCGTTTCTATTCCTTCAGCCAAATGACCGTGCAGATGGGTCGAAAAACTTCCAATCCTCCTACAAAGACCTAGGTTATAAAATAAATCCGAGATTGAGGCAATTAAAAGAACTTTTGGAGGACCCAGCCTTATAGCTCCCTCGACATTTGGGAACTCTGCTACATCTAGTAGCTGGATACTTGATTTCAAGACACGAACACAAAACATGCTTAACTGTCACTTACAAGGCCTAACTTATAAGCATGTGACGACAGGAAGTGTCCAGTTAGTATATCTATAGTGAGCCTCTTCTTCTCTCTTTAGGGATAAAAGCAGCTTTGCGAGTCTAATGTCGGAGAATTTTCACACGATTTTAGAAATCTCATTCTGATTGGGACATCTATACTCGATTCAGTGAGTGCTGTATCCTCTTTTTGTCTACTCATCATCCTTTTCATTACGTTGTATCCTCTTATGACCGGGAACCTTATATAGATAAATGATCTGTAGTGGAATTCACTAACTTATAACGATGCGATTTGTCGAGATTTTAATTAACGATTTTGTCGCTTGCCTTATCGATTGTACTATTCACTAACTTGGTTTTAACGACTCGAAATAAATTACATTTATATTTCGTTTTAATAGTAGAAAGGTGCAGCACAGCTTAACAAAACCTAAAAAATGCGAAGAAAGCACAAAATGAATGCCAAAATAAAAAATTCCGTATACTAACTAAGTCATTATTGTGCAAGTTTTTACCTATTTTAACAAAAGGTAAGTAAATGCGGTATTAATTTCTTTTTTTTCTCTGTTGATATCGCAGTTATTCTTGTACCCCTTAATTGACCATCAAGTTGAGAAATAATATCATGAGCCAAGTCTGGGGTTAGTCGGTACAGCTTTCGAAACTCCGTTGCATTCAAGTGGAATGGGTTATATACTTCTCTAAGAAGGTGTCTGTCCACTGGCGATGGACTTAGTAATTCTTCATCTTGTGATAAAATGTACGCCAAGTACTCAAATGCCATTTGATTTATAAATAAAGCAGCTTTTCGTGTTTGAAAGTATTTAATTAAAGTTCCGATTTTCTTTTTTAACTAAAATTGCCAGAAATATTAATTTCGTGATTTTTAACGCAGCCAATTTACTTGCCGTTTATTTAACAACACAGCTGATCGTCGATAAACGAATATCGATACAAAATAGTTACTGAATAACGAAATCGTTATAGTTATCGATTCGCAAATAAAGCGATGGCAAATGTCGTTAAAAAAGTTAGTGAATTCCACTACTGCCCTGAACAAAGCCTTTCCAATGCTTCTTTGCATTCCCGGACATTCCTTGTTAGAGCGCCTCCAGGCCTTCTGATGCTTTCCTCATGGCTACAATTTCTACCTGAAAGGCACTGCAATGATCTGACAGCCTGTAGGATCTACGTATATCGACAGAGTAAATAGCAGACCAGATCTCTTTCGTTAATTTGGAACCATCGGCTTTTACGTACATATTACGATCATTTCGCACCCTTTTTATGCCGATAAAAGATCGAAACAACTTAAAACAATTTTTCTGCCATTTTCTTCCAAAACCCATGATTTTTAAACTTGGTGAGGCCCTTTTGGAGAACAGCAGTTTCTTTTTTTAGCTTAGCGTTAATTAAAAAAATTTGTTAAAAATCTATGAGTTTAACCATTCATGTCACGCTCAGTTAAAAAACAAATTTAGGTTTCCGTTCCGTCTTAACATTTTAGAAACGTTTGTAAATAGATTCATAAAGAATTGAAATTAGATTTCTATTGGATAATTATTGGAATTATAACACATTTATTTTGAAAGGATCAAATATAAATATATGTATATGAATTTGGGTATATATCCCAGTTTATCTATATATTTACTATTTTGGCTTCATAGTCAGCTACACTAAATTTGAAGCTAAAAAGCTTTCAGAATTTAACTTTTTTAGTTATTTTCCACTGATAGTTAGTAACGTATATATTACCTTAAATTTTGTGCTTTAATGAATTGTGTGCTATTTTAGTAACACTGCTCTTTTCATTTTCTATAAATGTATTCCTATTTTGCTTTTTAATGTCTCTGTTTTTTGTGTGTAAACATAAACGATGCCACATATCACGTACACATACATATATACTTTCTATATAGGTTAGTCTATGGGCTTCCTTTGTTTAGCCTTCAGCACTATTTTATGTTGCTTTAGTCCTTTCATTCAGAAAGAATTTTTATATGTGTTTTTAGGTTTGCGCGCAGACACTTTTGTTGTTGCTCTTTTTTTATAGCTTTATCAGCATTTATTGCTACGAGATACTTTGGCATATTTTTTATGGCAGTTGCCTAAAGCCGTTTTCGCCATTGTTTAGTTTTTGTAGGTCATTATTTAAAATATTCATTCATATTTTTATGGTTTTTGGAGTGTTTGGAGTTCTATAAAATATAGAATTTTTATGTTAGTGTGAAATGATATTTTTATCTACATATATCCTTTTGTTGATCTAAACAAAATAACAAGCGCCCGCTACATTTATGCTTACATGAGTGTTTACATTTATAAATATTAGGCCGGGTCGATTTGTGGGGTAGGCAAAAAAATCGCCCATTGCTCTGTGAAGATCGTATTCTAGGGATCAAAATAAGAAACTTTGCCGAAGGAACCATACCTCTAAAACGAATTCTGATGTCCCCCCCTTTGGGTCGTAGGGGCAAATTTTGAAAAATCCCACTTTGAAATGCCTATGTTTTTTCTTTTTGGAGTTTATTTTTCTCTTTAGAAATTTATTTAGTCAGAACATATGTAAATGAAAAATGAATTTAACTTAGTAATAGAAAAGAAATTAAAAAAATTATTAGAAATTAGCGTTTTTACAACCCCCTTTTAAAACCAAGGCATCACCGTGATGCATTTGCATGTCGTAAACATAGTTGTGTGGGTTTTTTATTCAACCGTTTTAAAAAATGAAGGTATCACTGTGACACAATTGCAGATCGTAAAATTGCTTGTGTTGTTTTTTTTAAGCCACCACAAGACACAGCAGGTAGAATTGAAATTGCCCCTACCCAAAAGTTCGACCCAAAGAGGGGGACATCAGAATTCGTTTTAGAGGTATGGTTCCTTCGGCAAAGTTTCTTACTTTGATCCCTAGAATACGATTTTCACAGAGCAATGAGCGATTTTTAATTCGACCCGCCCTAATAAATATATTTACTTTTATGGGCCATTCTTTGTCACATTGAATTTTTGTTTTACAAAAGAAGTAACCATAATTATTAATTCGATAGTCGAACATAGGTGAATAAATATTAAGGTATATCTCAATAAAAACCTCGCATCGAAGAAGATATTGAACGTGCATGCACTGCATTTTGTTATCTCCTTTTTATTTTTTCTGTGTATGAGATTCAAAATTTGGCTTGATGACAAATTTTTCCCTCACCTTATGGAGGAATTTTTATAACAATTCGATCTGCCCTAAGCGTAGCTTCTTGTGATAGTTTTTGCGCTCTTACTGGATAGTAAACGAGACACTGTATTAAACGATATCACCTAAGGCCCACTTGCAGAGTGTCAGCTCAAAGTTAGTTTTAGATCAAAATTTGTAAAAAAATTATGAATTTAAACCCTCATGACAGGATAACTCTGAGTAAAAAGTAAACTTGTCGTTCTGCAAGAGGGCCTAAGTAAGTTAAGTGTGCTTCAAGTCATTACCATACAAAGAAATAACATAAACAGCGATCGCAATTTCGAGTCTCTCATAACTTTTTCAATTATATCCAGCCTTGCGCCACATGGCGTGATTTTTGCTTTTGGTGTATTGCCTTTGTTCCGTGATGTATGGTGGGCTGCAAGGCTGTAGATCAATTGGAAGCTTCTTAAAACTTAAACGCGAGCTTCCCCCATGGTGTGGTTGCTCCGCCTACCACACAGAATATCCTGGGTTCAAGCCCCGGGAAAACTAACACAAAAATTTAGAAAGAAGTTTTTTCAATAATAAGAAAATTTGTCTAAGCGGGGTCGCCCCTCGGCAAACATCCCGAGTGTATTTCTGCCATGAAAAATTCTTAGTGAAAATTCATCTGCAAAATTGGAAGAGAAGCTTGGTCTAAAATCTCTTCGGAGGTTATCGCGCCTTGCAATTTTATAAGGTACGAAGGTACAAAATTGATCACAAGTTTCTTGCCGATAAATAGGAATTTTCTTAATATCTAGATCCACGCGCCACATAGCGAGATTTTTTTTGTGATTGAGCTCTGATCAAAATTTTAAATTTCCAATCCAATTTCGTATGAATTTTCCAATTATCTCGATAAGGATCAGGGATTCATGGCGTTGTGTAGCGCACCTCTTTCAAGCGGTTGCCAGCGCAGACCCAAATATCAACTTCACTTACCCATGGCTAATTTATTTATTTAGCAGGCGAGGCTTTGTTGCACAAAAAGTCATCGAAATAAGGGTTGGTTGAGGTAAGAGGCTCAACGGTGATATATAAAACATTCGCTACAAGTAGAACAAGAAGGGTAGTTACTTAAAAAACGATTGTAAAACTCCACATGCTCCATATAGATTTTCTAAGATCTCTAAATATCCTAAGCCATTTGTTCTGAAATTTGCGTACAAATTTGAAAGCATCCCAATGTATAGGAAGTAAAAGAACAAAATATATTTCGAATGCTGAGAGGAATAGCACCCTATCGTGGCTGCAGTTTCAAAAACCGCATTTCGCAGAAATCTTATGAAAAATCACCCCATATATAAGTTTGTTTTAAAAACGCCCTTTCTAAAATTGTTTTGTCTTCGAAACGGCAATGGGCTTTATATATTGACATCAAAAGTGGTATAGAAACCAAAAAATAAATATATATAAGATAAAACGTTCGTTTATCTTTTTAGACAAATATTATATTCCCAAGCAAGTTTCTCTAAAAATAATAGTACCTACTCAGTCAACGCTTGAAAATTTTAAAAATATTTTTTATTTATTTTGTTTTTTTTTGCTTTTTCAAACATAGGCCTGAATTCTAATCTAGCTTAACTCAATTAAATTCTATTTGTAATATTGAACAATTACTCAAGGAATGACTCATTTAGAAACGCACTTGTGCAGGTTTGTGTTAGTTGTTGTCTGTTGGATTCATACTTTTCCAGCCGCTTAGCTTTTAGTTTTGTAGTTTATTCATAGCACATACTTGCTTATTCAAACATAGCGAAAATTAACCCATTGATCCACATGAATCTTTGACTCTTGTAGTCAACCTTTTTTATAGCTCCAATAACCCCAATTGCGTCTTTTTATGTGTTAACATGTGTTTGGAAAAGGATTGCCTATTTCACATATATGCAGCGTTGTTGTTATTTTATTATTTTATCATAAACAATTCATAGTTGTATATAATTTTGTTTACTTCTGTAGTTTCATTTGATATGGAATATTGCTGCTTATCGCTATGCTAACACACAATCGAGTACCTACACTGCGTATGAGTGACCTTGTGGGATGTAGCAAATGTTTTTATATGTCACCGTCACTCATACGGCATGGTGTTCAATAAACGTAAAAGGAAACATATTCATTAGAGTGAACGTTATTTTTGTTTCGCATTTTCACTTGGCAAACCCCTTAGATTTATTTCAAATTAGAAAAAAAATATATATAAAAAATTGTTGATCGTTTGCATAATTATAGGGCGTGCCTTGAGCCCACAAAGTTTGCTAAAAATGCTATTTTTCTCACTATGGCTCGCTTTAATTGTTCTTAACTTCAATAAAATTTATTTTATAGAAAAACTTTATTCACAAATATTCTAGGGACATATCTGATGAACAATGTTGCTCTGTATTAGTTTTCTTTAACATTAATATTTAATCCAGTAAAACAAAATTATAAAATAACAGCGAAATTTTCACATATGTATCTTCGCATTCTTTGCATACGAACATATTTTCATATAATTATTTGCAAGACAATTAGTGCAAGAGGTTTACCTTAGTTCTTACTGAGTAGCAGAACAGAATATATTTTTGTTGTTACTTAACGACAACTACATTTCATTTATTGTCGTGCATTGAAAGTAATTAGACATGTCATCAAGAATTTTGCGTGAAAAAATTCATTTTTTAGGCTATTTTTGTCCTTCCTTAAGTGGGTGTAAACTACCTTCTAACAAAGAAGTTATGAAGGTATTATTTTTTAACTAGAACCAAGCAATACTGCATAACAAAACTTGAAGATTTATAAAATGCATGGAGGAAAGTGAATAAAAATTCTAAAATTAAATCGGAAACACAAAGAGAAAGAGAAGGCGTGGACATCGAAGTTAGATGACTTATTTGATATATTTAGCAAATGCAAATGCACTGGACCTTATTAAAAATTCAGAGGACAAATTATTTTTGGAGAATCAAAGGAAGAAAGGTAGACCGGGGTTTATGTATGGCATCGATTAAAAAACAGCAGTAAGTGAAGAAAGAATGGAAGAACGTCAACAAAATCATTTAAAACGAAAAGAACAGAATGGTCGTGCATTAGCTGCTTCTATTAAGAAGAATTTGTATATTATTTTTAATATAGTATAACATCATATATTTATTTGTACTGTCTTTATTCAGATTAAACATCTGAACTTTCTTCCTGCAGTTCGGAGATCGATATCAGCGAAATCGCTGCTAGCTATGAGGTAAGTTCAAGGTTATAAATTATAAGTAAAACGTGAGAATGAAACTATATAAAACGTAGATGAGAAATAATTGAAACACACAGGGTTACATTACAAAACTACAACCAGAACACTTAATTCCTTTTTAGCAGGTCTTGGGAGCAGAAGCTGTAATGCCAACGCCAGCCAAAAAAATGAGAGGATTTAAAAATATAATAACTCCAAAACTTGCAGCCGCTTTAGATGTTTGCAAGATCAGTGATCGAAAAGCCGTGCAATTAATTATATCTGTGGTGGAAGCAGTCGGTCTTGAAGTAAAAAACTATATTATAAATAAAACGTTTATACATAATGCATGGGAATAAATACGAGCAGAACAGTTCCAAAATATAAAAGAACGTTTCAACCAGAACGAACTTAGTGCAATGTGTTTGCACTGGGACGGAAAGCTGTTACCAGCTCTTATCGGCAATGAAAAAGTTTACAGACTTCCAATCATAATTTCATGCGGGCGTACGGAGCAACTACTTGAAGTGCCCGCATTTAAAAGAGCAGGCAGATCTGCTGTTTGTAAAGCATATTTGAGGGGGACTTCAAGATCATATAAAAGCCTTGGTGTCGACACAACTGCCGTAAATACAGGCCGTTTTAATGGAACATGTACGACTATTGAACACAGTCTTCAAAAGCAGCTTCTTTGGCTACCTTGCCGACCCACATTTTGGAAGTCGTATTAAAAAGTGCCTTTGAAGTTAAGATGACCAAAACGAAAGCCCAAATGTCAAAATATTTGAGAAATTTAAAAATACATTGGGGAAATATTAACCAAAATAATTATCAGTCTGGAGAATGGAAGATAATGATGTCAGAAAATATTTAAAAGTAGATAAAGATAAAATAATTGAATTTGTGAACGACGCGATCAAAAACTAAACAGCCAAGAGATGATACAGGGAGTTTCTTGAGCTAATACTAATATTTCTTGACGCGACTCCACCTATTCGCGATGCAGCTTTTCGCGCCCCTAGGGCTGTCCACCAAGCGAGATTGATGGCAAAAGCTATATACTGCTTAAAAATATTTTTATTTCGACGTGAATTTGATTTGGCAGTAAAAGATAGGAAAGCTTTATGTAATATATGTATTTTTATTGTTTCAATATATGTTGAGATGTGGTTCTCTGTCCCTTTTGCTGCACAAGCAGCATACAAAGATTTCAGCTTTTGAAAAAATGGATTATTTAAAAAAATTGATGCTTATATATCTCAGTTGCATTACACAAATTTAAAAACCACTTGTTCATTTCTTCTAACACAAACATTTTTTTTCTTCGCTTTAAATCAATACAGCATTTTTGATAAATGATCCAAGTGTATGGCCTGGGGATAGTAATTTTAAAACTGCTCTTCAAATTGTTAATGACATTCAGTGGTAAACGATATAGCTGAACGAGCGGTGAAATTGATGCAAGACTACAACCCAATGCTCACAAAAGACGAGGAACAAAAACAATATATATCGCAAGTACTCAAAAAACTGTCAAGAAGCACGAAAGAGATTTTATTACAAAACTTCTTATAATTACACCATTTAATAAATAAATAATCATCAGGCAAAGAATGCGAAGATATGTGAAAATTTCTCTGTTATTTTTTAATTTGGTTTTCTCTGGATTATATATTAATGTTAAAGAAAAACTAATACAGAGCAACATTGTTCACCAGATGTGTCCCTAGAATATTTGTGAATAAAGTTTTTTACTATAAAATAATATTTAATACTAAAATTACAATTATAAGATTTGGAATAAATCTAAGGGGTTTGCCAAGTGAAAATACGAAAAGAAAAAAATTGACCATATAACTTGCGGTCACCCTAATGTTCATATATGAATGTGCTACCTACATGTGTTTTCCCATTCGCAAATGTTATTTATATTTTATAATTTGATTGCATTGGAGTGTATTTTACTGTGGGCATTCAAATGGCAATTGGCAATGTGTCGCAATTGATAAAATATTTATTTATGTTTTGTATACAAAATGTTGATATTAAATTTGTTAACAATTTTACGATTTACAGTTAAACAACATCAAAAAAGGTTAACGTTATGAATGGGATATATAAATGTTGATTCAGCTGAAAATCGTGCTGCATATATGAAAATGTGTGTATATTTATTTAATATTGTATAAATTTTAAATGAAATGAAAACAATATTGTGTTAATTTTGAGAGGAAGCAAATTGCATCTGTTTTAATATACCTTGATTTGGAAATATAACTAAAGATAAATGGTTGTCGAGCATTTTGCTTAATATTTACAGACACAATTTCACAGCAGTGAGCGGAAAAATAGCAATAGCAATTGCTTATTATTTCTATTTATTTCAGGTATTTAAAAAAAAACTGTAAATTTTGTAAATAAATTTATTTAAGCATACCTCAAAAACCTTTGCGAAAAATTTCGTAATTTGAGAGAATTTTACGAAAATTTCGAGCGTTTTATTCGGAGTTCTCTAAATTTTTTTAGGTATGCAGCTGGCGTTTGCTACTTTTCATGAGTTGTTCTAATATCATTTTTAGAAATTTTTATTTTCTCTAAACTTTTACATTTCTCCAAGTTCATTTTGCAAGTCTCTAAGCTTTCCTTTTTGGTAATCCAACAACAATCCCCCAAATTGCATTTTACTTAAACAAACTCTTACGTGCTCACTTAGGATAGGTGAGGTTGAACTGGCCTGTCCATGAGGACCTCACATAGACTGAATGAGTCCGTTGTATTGCCAGAAGTTTGTTTTAACGATCAAACTGAAAACCCATATCAAACCGGATCTATGTTATAAAATAACTCCGTCCTCTTGGCAAATGCTAGAAGCTTTCTAGGACTTAAGCCACCTCCTGCTTCTAGATCTGACAGCTGTATCACTCCTAATAGCTGGAGTCTTAGCCAGGCAAGCGCAGGGCATGAACACATAATGTGCTCGATCGTTTCCTCCTCCAACCCGCACTTCGTACGTCTGCTATCACTGACCAAACCTAATTTAAAGGCATGTGACGCCAGAAGGCAGTGTCCAGTCAGAATACCCGTCATGAGTCAACAGTCCTCTCATTTTAATGATAGAAGCAATTTTGTTTGTCTAAGCGAGATTACTGCCTTAACTGCTGCTTGACCGTCAATATAAAAAGTTAACACAGTTGCATCTTAAGCTATTTTCTTCCAGTGTTTCTACGGCTTTGGTTACGGCTAATATTTCCGCTTGGAAAACGCTTCAGTAATCTGACAGCCGGCAGAATCTGTTTATTTCAGGATCAGCACAGTATACCGCAGACCCTACTCATTCTACTACTTTGGAACCACCTGTGTACACTAGGGTGGCCCTTCTTTGTATGGAGGGGAAAAAATGTTTGGATTCTTGATCTTACCCCATAAAATATGCGAACATCTCAAAAACGAATATATACAAAATTTTAGGTCAATCAAAAAAGATTAAGAGGTGGCGCAAAGGGCTTGAAATCCTGAAAAATTACTAATTTTTACAATTTCCTGTTTCAGGCTTCCATATTTCTAAGCCCTATGAAAATTTACTGCCTTTCTATACCGTAATAAGATCTTTACTTTCTTCCTTTTCTAAAGTGGCCACAATCTTCAAAATCGGTCAATCAATAACAGAGTTACATGGCAAAATA